>VDFB02119900.1:0-12460 GCA_007258455.2 Sequoia sempervirens | reverse complement strand
AAATATTTAGGAATATTTAATTGTGATGTGGCTTTAGAAGAATTTGAAATATTTGGAATATGGAATTGTGAATAGACTTTAGAGGAATTCAATTAAAATACTTGGGGATATTTAATTATGAATGGAATTTAGAAAGAATACTTAATCTTTATTTGAATAAAATATTCAAGCCAATATTAAATGATAATTAATATAAATAAATCGTAATGTTTATTTAATTAATTAAGAAATGAATAAGAAAAGTGATTAAGTAAACTTATTTATTTAATCAAAATGAAAGAATGAACAATATAAATAAATCATTTAAATTTATTTATAATGCCAGATTGAATTAGAGGTTTTAATTAAATATTAAAAATATTTAATTAATTACCGTACTATTGTGATGTGACCATTTTTAGGTGTATACACATATAAAGGAGGAAATATTCTAGTTGGGTTATTGTTGACTGTGTTGAAGGAGAGAGCTTCATATGTGGGACATAAACACTCTCCTTGGATTCTACATGTTACAGCTTGCTCTAGGAATATTTCCCACGTTGTAGAAATTTTAAGAGATGAAATGGGCATGTTCTCACATTGAAGGGCTTCAAGCATGTGTTTCCATCATTGTAGAAGTCTTTTGGAAAAGTTTTTTTTCTTGTAATCATTTCTCTGCAATATTGTAACTCATATTTTGTCTTGTGACTGAAAATAATTATTCTAATACTCTATTTGCAAGTTGTAACTAGAACACCTTTCTTTTATTAGTAAAGTTCACCAATTTTTCCTTCTCAATAGTTGTCTTATTGTGTGCAATTGATGATTGATGTGTATTTCTATGTTTTATGCTTAAATCCTCAAATATTAGTCAATTAAAATGACTAAATATACTACTAATTGACATCAATTAATAATTAAATTGACTAAATATACTACCAATTGACAAAAATCAGTGAGCAATGAATAAATATGACTAGATATATGACCAGTGAAATCAATGAATAAAAATGACTAAATAAGTGACTAGTTAATAACAATCAATGACTAAATATATCAATGAATAAAAAAATGACTAAATAAGTGGCCATTTAAATATATCAGTTACTAAATATAACATTGGAAAAAAAGTGACTAAATAAGTGACTAGATCGCAGCAATGCATGACTAAATCAACGACTAAATATACTACCAAATTGATCAATCAAAACAACCAATAAATGACTAAAAATGGTTTAGTCATCAATTTGGCTACGTTATATATGACTAGCAATAAACTACTAGTGGTCACATGACCAACTGTAGTCATTTATAAGTAGTTTTTTAGTAGTTTTTTAGTAGTTTATTGGTGTTTCTGTACTAATGGTACATTAAAATTTTGCATTAAAAAATTAACTAATATTTAAAAATGTAGGTGTTTTATAGAACAAAGGTATATTTTCAAGTAATTGAGACCAAAACATCCATGGTAGTTCATGTAGATCAATATATTTTCAAGGTACATATTTGATTTGAGAGAATGTTTTGTTCAAAATTTGTAGTTCATGTTGCTTATGACAATAACTCCACCATTGTTGAGTTTCTAATAGGTCTTGAAGATTGATTTTGTTAACAATTCACTTGTTTATATGTGTAGGTTTTTTGGAGAACAAAGGTATATTTTTAAGTAGTTTGGATCAATACATCCACGGTTGTGTTATGAGTACAATGAGGTAATGATGGTAGCAATTCAAATGTAGGTTGGATTTTATGTGTCTTAACAAAAAAAAGCTCAAAAAAATACAAGGAAATGAAAAGGGACCTACCCTAACATTTACTTTCCTACCTCAATGTTTCCACACTACCCATTTGTCAAAAATACTAAAAATTTAACAATTTTGCATTTTGTCTCTTATGACACTTTCAAGACTACAATAGATTAGTGCACTCTAGAATCACAGGGGAATTTGGGCAACAAAAGGAGGCATCCTTTAGTGTTTACCTACCCACCTTGATGTGTTGGTATACTTGTTTTCACTCCATGATGCACAAAACCAAAAATTATTTCTTTCTAGTTTTGCACTTCTTTCCACTGACAATTTTGCAAGAATGCATTTGACATTGAAACACAAAAATGGTTTTGAGTTTTCTGAAACTAAGAGAAGTTGGTTTGAAGGGATTTGATATCCACTTGTATGTCTAGACAAAGAATTCCTATGCACCATGAGTTGCCAAAATGACTTCATCAAATTTTGATAATCTTTTGCTTTTAGGGCTCTTTAGAGACTACCTCAAAAAGAGCACCCTAGAATAATCGGGTGACTTGGGCAAAAAAAAGAGAGCTTCCCTACTATTTACCTTCCTACCTTGACATGTCCATTCTTTCCATTTTTCAAAAATACTAAATTTTTTACATTTTTTGCTCTAAGCCTCTTTCGAGACTACCCCAGAAAGAGCGCCCCTGAATGATCAAGTGAATTGGGAAAAAAATAGAGACATTCCCTAGTATTTATCTACCTACCTCAATGTGTCCACACTACCCATTTGTCAAAAATACTAAAAATTTAACAATTTTTCATTTTTACTCTTACTACACTTTCAAGACTACCTTAGATTAGTGCACTCCTGAATCACGAGGGGACTTGGGCAGCAAAAGGATGTATTTCATAGAATTTACCTACCCATCTTGATGTGTTTTTATACTTGGTTTTTCTCCATGATGCACAAAACAAAAAAATCTTCTTTCCTTTTTTTCATTGCTTTTCACTGATATTTTTTGCAAGAATGCATTTGACATTGGAACACGCAAACAACATTGAATTGACTGAAAAAAATAGAGGCTAGTTTGAAGGGATTCAATATCAACTTGTAGGTCCAGACAAAGAATTCCTACACACTACAAGACCCCAGAATAACTTCATCAAAGTTTGATAATTTTTTGCTTTGAGGGCTCTTTAGAGACTACCTTGGAAAGAGCACCCCAAAATAATTGGGTGACTTGGGAAATGAAAAGAGACCTTCCCTAGTATTTACCTACCTACCTTGACATGTCCACATTACCCATTTGTCAAAAATGCTAAACATTTTAAATTTTTTGCATTTTTTTCTCTTAAAGCTCTTTAGAGACTACCTTGGAAAGAGCATCCCTAAACAATCGAGTGACATGGGAAACAAAAAGATACCTCCCCTAGTATTTACCTACCTACCTCAATGTGGCCATGCTTTCTATTTGTCAAAAATATTGAAAATTTAATAATTTTGCATTTTTTGTTTTACGACACTTTCAAACTACTCTGAATTAGTGCACTCTGAAGTCACTAGGGGGACTTGGGAAGCAAAAGGAGTCCTTCTGTAGTATTTACCTACCCACCTTAATGTTTTGGTATACTTGGATTCACTCCATGATGTAAAAAAAAAATGCTTATTTCCATTTTTGTACTTCTTTCCACTAACAATTTTTACAAGAATGCATTTGAAACTAGAACACACAAATGGTGTTGATTTGACCAAAAATGAGAGAGGTTGGTTTGAAGGGATTCAATATCCACCTTTAGATCTAGATAAAGCATTCCTACACACCATGAGCTCCTAGAACAACTTCGTCATAGTTTGAATTTTTTTGCTTTTAGGGCTCTTTAGAGACTACCCCAGAAAGAGCACCCCAAAATGATTGGGTGACTTGGGCAGTGAAAAGAGACCTTCCCTATTATTTACCTACCTATCTCAATGCGTCCACACTGCCCATTTGTCAAAATTACTAAAAATTTAATATTTTTTGTATTTTCTAATATTCGTGTTTAATTTTAACCATTGTTGAGTCAAAAGTAGGTTCTAGTTTATGTTTCTTAATCATTCTTAAAAAATGTAGGTCTTTTTGGTGGACAATACTATTGCATCAAGAAGTGATTCAAAACAAAATTTATAGCATTTTTCTTCAACATTAAGGACACATTCAATGTAATTCATAAGGAGGTATCTTCTTATGAATGATAATCCTCACCTAGCTAAACATCAACAAAACAACCAAGGTTAGTCACATTAGCAATCCAAAAACCATCATTCCCTATGAAATTATTGATCATATTAAGAGATGAAAACATGAAACAAAAGCATAAAAAAAAGCAAATGAAAGCATGGAAACCTATCTAAGTAAATCAAACCTCCATCCCATAGGGGGATTGGTTTCACTTTGATGTGGAAAGTGGCCCTTTCCCAATCCTTTGTGATAAGCTTCAAGATCCTTGATGAATTTTAATAGAGTAACAATGCCTAAGATTGTGGATGAAAATGGATTTGATAAATTCCAATTTCCCTCAAAGATAATGATAGCAATTGGATGATTGATGGATGAAAATGAGTATAATGACTTTGCATGAAGAGGTGGATCCATTCTTCATAGAGAAGCCCTCTATTTATAGGACTTAAGGGTTGGAAGAAGAAGTGAAATTGGGAAATGTGGGACTAAGATGGGAATCAATATCCAAGTGACAAGTGTCACAAGGCTAAGAGAAGCAATAGGGATATGTGCTCACACATGTGTGAGCACATTTTGGGAAGAGGGATGTGCAAGAGGAGTTAAGGCTTAGGTGGCTTGTGTAAGAGGGGTGTAAGAGAATTGAATGAATATGGTTGAGAATGTAAGAGGGACAAGATGGCATGTAAGTGGAGTTAAATGCCCTTGTAAGAGGCTTTTAAAGCTTGTGGAGGGAAATTTATTGGAGTGGCTGAGGGGAATATTCCAAAGAATATGCCTTTGTGAGGGAAAGTAGGCTAATTAGTTAATTAAAAGAAATGATTTCATGTGCAACTTGGTTAGTTGATCATAGGTTTATTTAACCTTGGTGGGGTTAAAAGCTAGAGAAATATAGGTAATGGAGATTATGAGGTAGTTTAAGGTTAATTAATTTAGGATTAATTAACTTAGACAAATTAGGGGGATTTATGACATTTGTTTAAATAATTAAATTTATTTAATCAAATGAGAGGATATTAGGGTTTTAATTAAATAATTTGATTTATTTAATTAAATGGGATGAACATTAGTGAGAAGAGAATGAATTAATCTAATAAAGTTAATTATTTGATTAATAGTATAAATTGATGAAATTAACTAAATAATAAAGATTATTTAATTAAATGGTTAAAGCAGAAGTGATTTAGGAAGAACGATGTTAGTAATCAGATTCAGATGTGTAATACCAATCACGACTTATTTAAGTTTCTACATTTTTCCCCTCTTTGAAGTGAGGTACATGTTATATTGGTTCAAAGATTGATGTAGCCGAGATCAAAATTCAAAAAAATTGGATTTTTTGGATGCCCCACAGTTGCCCCAATGGAAGGAATTGCACTACTACACTACCCCCTTGAGAGATCGAGTGGAAATTTCATTTTTTGGATCGAGCTTGCAATAAAGATTTAAGATCAGTTCAACTCAAATAGGATTAGAAAGCTCAGATGTCTGACATAGACAGATTTGATGATGTATAGATAGTCATTGACCATAGGTAGTCTCATGTATATTTTGATATATCACACATATTTGACACTTGGATAGAGCTATTAGTAAAGATAAAAGAATAAGATGGAGTAACCCTTGATTCTGAGAAGATTTCAAAGTCCAACAAGTCTACGAGTTGTCAAGAATTTATTAGATATGATGATGAGTGATGATATTTTGCTTATCCAGGGATTGGGACATGAATGACACAATATTCCTTATGTCTGATAAAACAAATATATATGATGCATCAAGGTATGGATAACAAGGATGGCATTGTATCTAGTGCGATGGACTTTGACTCGACAAAAAAATAGGAGTATTCTTGTTCATACCTGACACTCAGAAACATTACTAGTATGCACTTTAGATGCTTCAAACATCTCAAACCAAAACATAGAAAGGTAGAACCTCCCAATGTAATAGTCAACAAGGTATCCAAAACACCCTCCACATATACCTAACAAAGCAATTATTTGCCAAGGTTATATTACAAGAACATGTAGCAAGCATACCAAACAAAATATAATGATTAATGCCCCATTCCTTTCTCTCTAAAATGTTTTTATAGACATCATCGAGAGGTCATTGGAATGAGTACAATAAGATAAATCATAAGAAAAGATCAAGTAAACAAACAAGTCAATGTTCTTCATATCTCTAGCCAAAGGGATGTGTTTTGTTTAGGATAAGTATCCAAACTTATTGCCAAAGATAATTCCCATTGTAGGAAGGATGCATCCTAGGACATGCATTGTATAGGATGATGATGGGCTGATTGGTTGTTTGAAAGGTCATTGATATAAAGTTGATTGACATGTTTGCTAAAAGGATCAAGAGTTTGATTTTGCATTTAAAAGTTTGTTGTTTCGATTTTGATTTTACGTTTGAAGTTTTCTTTTTCTAATTATTGTGGTTGTTTATGTTTGTTTTTCCAAAAGACGATGGTGACGATTGATTTATTATATATGAGAATTTATTGTGAGTGAAAGCGAAATGGGATGGGTGGTTTTGGTATTTTATGGAATATTTCAATGTTTTTTTGTGTTTTCAGAATGTTATGAGGCTTTTTTTTGGAGGGATTTTTAGGTTGTTTTACAAATGTTTTGGATTTTCAAGTTTTCAATTTTTTTTTATTTTATTTTTTGTGTTTTCTAAGATTTATAAAAAAATTTGTGTCTTAGGGGCTCATCAATGATGGCCTTTCCTACGTTTAAGCTCAAAGATGACCATGTTTTTTTTATTTGACTTTTTGATCTATTTTGGGATTTTGACATGATTTGAAGGTTTTTTGGGATTTTTCTTAATATTTTTTGAATGTTTTTTTATTTTTCACACGATTTTGATGATTTGGATAGGATGCACATAATGATATCAATGATCTATTTTTGTATTTTGTTGAAAATCAAGCTAGGGTTAATTGATCTGATTGATGGATTGATGATGATAACATTGTTGAGGATACACAATAATGCAAGGATAGTGTTAAGCAACATGAGGATTGGGAAGGATATCCTGAGATGATGATGGATTGATTGGACTTGATTGATCAAGATTTTGAAGCTTGGTTGGGAATAAAATTTGTTTGAATGATTTGATGTGACATTGAAGTGCAAATTATATGCAGCTGATATTGATTGTTTTGATTGATGTTCGATGAAAGATAAAGCTTGATAAGGAACATATTCTCGTCAAAATGTGCCATAGGCTAGTGATTTGGATTTTTTCTCACAAATGCTTTGACCAATTTGATTTTATATTTTCCAATATTCGGAACACCACATAAGTTGGAAGATATAGATCAATATTTATTCCCAAAGAAAGATGTAAATATTTACCCCCAACATCTAGCCATGTATGGAATGCCATGGATGGATGCTTGGATAGATTTATGGATGGATGGATATGGTAAGCATGCAAAGGATGCCAAGGATTATCTTGTGACAAGATAAGATGTTCGAATAGAGGATGCTCACTTAGATAATGCTTCATATCTCAGATAAGGTTGGGTAGGATAGGATCAATGATAATGACCCATGTCAAGATGTTTACCATAAGCAAGTGTAAATTTTACACCAAAATTTCATCAAGATCAAGATAATGTAGATAGATGAAAATGGGTTGGATGAATGGATTTATTATGGACAAGATGGATAGAAAGTTGGAGTTTATTATGGATGAGATAAGATGCTTCCACCTAAATTAGCGCACATAGATGCTCGATTCTACACATGACTCTTTTTTTCCAAGTTTTCATCATGGTACTTCTCCAAAGTGCCACCATAGTGGTTTTCACTGGAGGACAATTTATATCTTTACTATTTTCATGGATTTTTTTTTTTGGTTTTTCTGTGAAAGATTTTAAGTTCTTATTAAACCACCTAATGATGCTAATGTAGGTGCTCTTTTCATAATGTTCCATCGATATCCTACTTGAAGGAGTTTCTTTGGTAAGATATGTGCACTTGAATGCAACTTTTGAGATTTTTGATCTTCTTTGTTGATACCGGAGTTAACTTTGTCTTTGTGTGCACATCATGATAGAATGCCTTCTAAATCCTTATGATGAAGAGTGGTTTCCAATATATGGTCAATATGATAATTGGATATCATGCATGGAGGCGTGGATGGTGGAGTGTGTATAGTAATAATAGATAGATTGGTTGGTAGTTTGGAACCTTTAACTCTCCAAACTTGGGAAGATGAGCAATGATGGATGGATATGAAAGTGTGCTTGGAATTAGGACCAACTACTTGATATACTTTGTATGTTACTTGAGAAGCCTGCTTTTGCATTTGTGGATGTCTCTGATGGATACATTTCCCTTTTTGATTTTTCCCCATAGTTTCTTTAACTGATGGAGTATGATTATGATGATTTTCCTTTTCCTTTTTGGTATCCATGTGTATTTGATTTGTACATTATGCTTCCCAACTTCTTTTGCTTTGATAACATTCTTTGTGCTTTGATTCAAATCTTTCTTTTGATGTTGGTCCTAATTCATGGATGAAGATTCATGGCGTGGATGGTTGTAGTATTGGCATTGGTTTCATCATAGGGGTTTTTTGTTCTCCTTATGTTGATGTTTTATTGAGATGAAGTTTCCCCCAGAACTATGGAAGTAGTACCTTCATGCTTTGATTCTGCTTGTTTCGAGATATCTTTTTTAGCAAGCATTCTTTGATAAATGACCACTACATATGATGTTATTTTCATTTGTTGCTCTGCTGACTCTAGAATATCCTATTTGGTTTGACCTATTTCCTTGAGTGGATAATGTTGGATATCTTCATACATGTCCTCAATCTGAATTTGGGATATATTTGGTCCTAATGTTGAAAACTTAGCCTGACTATAGGAATCAATAACCTCGTATTCTTGTGCAATAATTTCAAGAATAGAGGAATCTTTTTTTGAATGAAGATCATCTATGTGTCCATCCAAAGAAATAATCTCATGGGTAGATGGAGGAGTGTGTGCTATATGGATATGATCATCATTTACAAAATCTTGTATGAGAATTCCCATTAGATCATTGTAGCATCTTAGATATATGGATTCTTGATCTTGATTAATTTTGGAATTGCTTTCAATGTGTTTTGGATCAAGTTCTTGACATGGGTCAATTTCAAAAGATGGATTGCTTACAAAGGATTCTTAGATATCTTTATTAGGTATGGGAAGTGGCTCAATATCCTCTTAATCTTTGAGTGGATTTGGATCAAGTGTTGGGTTGAGGATTCCTTCAATATCTGCAACCATGAGGTCAAAGGATGTTAATAGGTCTTGGAAAGGACCATTGCTAGACTTTGGTAAAAGATGTTGATCATACTTCAGAATAAATTCTTGAGATATGTATTCTAACTCATTATTGCAAGAATGGAAATGGATGAAGGTGTTTCCATTGATGTCAACTGGTCAATTGGTTATCAACTAGTTGTTGTTATCATTGATGGCATGGTTTTAGGTTATTGGCTATTCATGTCGAGGATGTTGAGAAAATTATATTGAAGAAAGGTTGTAGGTATTCAGTGGTTGCTCTAGATTTTGCTTTGGGATTTGCTCCTATGTTTGTGTGGTTCAGATATGTTGGTCATGGTTGTTGGAAGATACAATATCTAGATTTTTGGCTCCTAATTTATTTTACAGTGTGAGTTTTGTTCACCAATTGTGAACTATAGTTTTATGTGTTCTGGTTGAGGGCTGAGAGAAAAGTTGTTGGTCTAGATTTCTCTTTGGTAAAGTATTATGATTGGTGGTTCTAGAGTTGAGTTGATATGATTGTATTGAAGATAATTTCAGTATCTGGAAGGATCGTTCCTAATTTTTCTATGTGTTTTACACTGGTTATGTCAACTTTTCGTTGAAAACTATCTTTGGAATTGATGTAGCGTGTTGGATCTATTTAGGTCCTCACCAAGTGTGTGTTTGGGTCACCCTCATTCTAATTCCACCCTAGGATGTTTTGGTGCTAACCTAATTTGAATTTAATTTTGGATGTCCAACTTTGGATATGTTTCAAAGTTGATGGTATAAATGCAAGATGAGTTAGTGGTAAAAAGATGTACAAAGAGATATAAGTGCAAATAAATAGAGTAGATAGATGTGAGATCAATGTGAATTAGTGAGAGAGTGTGATGGTAGATTAGTGTGAAGCCTAAATTTTGAGTTTCCAGATGTAGTCAACTGAAGGTGTACTCTATAATTCATGCATGTTTGCAAGTGGTTGAGCAAGTTGTGGTGGATTTCCTTGTTGCATTGAGATTTTCTTCTCTCTATAACATATCTCTTCTATATTCTTTGCATCTCTATAGCAGTGAGCCCTCTGGCTTGTTAGCCCTATCGGACAGTGAGTCTTGATCTGGACAATGAGTCCTTATTTTGTTAGTGAGCCTTTTTTCTCAGGCAATGAGCCTTTGTAATCCGTTTTGATATTCTCTATAGTGTGAGTTAATCCTCATTGTGGTTTTTCCCTTACTCTAGGTTTTCCATGTAAATCTAGTGTTGTGTTTGTGTGATGGTTTTCAACTTCTACACTTGCACTTAATGTTTAACATTTACACAGTATTAAGGATTAGTTCTGATGAATGATTTAAAGGTTTTAATTTTCTACAACTAATTCACCCCCCTCTCAGTTGTCTTTTTCATCAATTGGTATTAGAGATTGGTTCCTTGGAGTAGAGCTTGACTGCTTAAGGAAGGTTTATGATGGTTGGAAAAGTTACTTATGATTATCCGAGGTTTGATGGAACTAATTATGCTATCTTGAAAATACTGATGGAAGAATATATGGAGTAATATCGATATGATGTGGAGAAAGCTTACAAGAATCCTTACACTCCTCTTGTTAATGGTCTAAGTATGGCTAATGAGATCAAGGAACATGAAGCAAACAATAAGGTGAAGTACATTTTGAAGAATAGCCAGCCTTGTACATTCTGAGTTGGTTAAGGTTTAGAATCTGAAGACTGCTAAGGAAGTTTGGGATGCTTTGGAAAGGGTCAAAGAGGAAAAATTGCATAATTTGGAAACACAGTCTGAGCCCTACATATTTTTGAAGATGAGAATGTTAAAGCTTATGTATAGAGATTAGATGAGATAGTAGCTAGAATGCGAGGACTTGGTGCTACTATAGATGAAACCAAGATTGTAAAGAATATTCTTAGAACTCTCCCTAATGCATACAACAAAAAGGTATGTGTTATTGAACAGAGTTTAGATTATAAGACTTACACTAAAGATCTATTGTTGGGATCTCTGACATCTTATGAGATGAGGAAGCCAAATTTAAGAAATAGATTCAAATTAAAGACTTCCTTTAAGGCTACAAAAGTTGAAGATCTGGATGAAGAAAATATTGATGAAGTAGAAGCTAACTTTTTGAGAAGGATGAAGAAAGTCTTTCACAAGTATGAAGGTAAGTTACCCTTTAAATGCTTTAGTTGTGGAGAAATAGGTCATTATTTTGTAAAGTGTCTAGAAAGAGCTAAGAGGAATAAACAAAGGTATGAGAAAGATAAGAAAGATAAGAAGATCAACATAGTATATTATGTGAATGAGAATTCTAATATATTTGATGAGGATTCTGATTATGAAGATCCTGATGACAATGAATGTTTATTCTTGGCTATAAAGGATGAACCTACTTTTGCTAATTCTAAAAAACAGGTGAAGGAATGCCCTTCGAAGAAGGAGAAAAATGAAGGTACTATAATCTCTTCCCTATATGCTAAATAGGAAAATAACTATTGGGTTGTTAATAGTGGTTGTTAAAATCACATGACTCATGATAAGAGTAAGTTTGTTAAACTTGAAAAATATGAAGGAGGCTTGGTTATGTTTGGAGATGATATTGGTGCTAAAATTTGTGGGATAGGTTAAATTAGTTTTGATGGCAAGCATAATACTAATGATGTCTACTATGTTAAGGTTTTAAGGCATAATATTTTGAGTGTTGGGAACATTTGGAGTAAAGGATATAATATTATGTTTGAGAATGAGAGATGTGAGATTAGAAAAGGAACTGGAACAGTGATTGTTATAATCCAAAGAAATCTAAAGGAAATATCTATCAACTTAAACGTGTTGATGGACAATACTTTATGACTTAGATTAATGGCAGTTGGTTATGGCATCAGATAATGTGTCACATGAATTTTGATAACTTGGCAAGGATTAGTGATGTTCAGGTCGTAAGAGATTTACCAAGGATTACAAAGCCTGTCAATGCTATTTGCAGGAATTGTCAATTTGGAAAGCAAGCTAGAAGCCATTACAGATCAAAGGAACAATCTACTACTAGACTACTAGATTTAATTCATACAAATATTTGTGGTCCTAAAAGAGTGAGAAGTCTACAAGTTGAAAGGTACTTTATTCTTTTTGTATACACTTAAAAATGGTCATCACCTTTAATTAATTAAATACTATCTATTTGATTAATATTCCAACTACGTATAAATAAATTCTCAATTTAGTTATATTGTTCACCCTTCTCTAAT
>VDFB02119898.1:0-28169 GCA_007258455.2 Sequoia sempervirens | reverse complement strand
TGCTTTTTCTATTTTCAGAAAAGTCAACCTTGGTCAACGAGTCAACTTTCCATCTTTAGATCCAAAAATCAACCCAAAAAATCGAAAAATCATTGAAAAATCAAAGTAAAAATAAAAAAATCAAGTAAAAAAATCAGGAAAAGCATGGAAAATCAGTCAATAAGTTGAGAAAAATCAACCTCAAAAGCATCAAATTCTGGAAAAATCATTGAAAAATCAGTCAGATCTGAGAGGAAAATCACCAAAAAATCAACCAAAAGAGCATAAAATTCATGGTAAAATTCTGTCTAAGTCTGGAAAATTCGCCCTCAAGAGAGCATGTTCAGCCATGAAGGAAGTTGGTCCTTAAAATGTGGGACATGGAGAGAAATGGCAAGTCCTCAATGAAGTCCGCCATGCCTAAGGGAAGAATGGCAAACCTTGTCCAAAGTCCGCCATGCCTAAGAAAGAATGGCAAGGACTTAGGAAAGTCCGCCCAACAATGAAGAAGGATGGCAAGATGTCTTTGAAGTCCGCCCTTAAAAAGTGGGACTTGGCAAAGAAATTCCAAACCCCGCCTAGACTTGGCAAGGCAGGTCTAAAGTCGGCCTAGACTTGGCAAGACCTTTCTAAACTCCGCCCAGCCTTGAAGAAAGATGGCTAAGACCTTGGAAAGTCCGCCTTGGACTTGGCAAAGACCCTTCAAAGTCCGCCATAACTTAGGAGGGGGTTGGAAAACCTTCTTTGAAGTCCGCCACACCTTGGCATAACACTTGGAAAGTTTGCCATGGCATAGGAAGGGAAAAATTAAAATTTTTGCTAAGTGTTTGAGGCCTAGGAAAGAAAAATCCGAAATTTGCCTAAGTATGGAGGCCTAAAAGGAAGGAAAATTGAAATTTTGGTTAAGTATTTTAATATTTTCAAGAGGAAAGTGCGAATTGTGAAAGGAAAAGGCTTGAGAAAGTCCGCCATGTCTTGATGGAAGGTGGAAAAGACTTAAGTCTGCCTAGGCTATGGCAAAGGGAGAATAAAGTCTGCCTAGCATGAAAGAGAAGAAAGATTAAAAATTCGCCTAAGTATGGATGTCTAGAGAAAAGTTGATAAAGTTGGCCAAGTATACAAAGAAAAATGCACATGGCAGAGAGGCAAGGAAGTCCACCCTTGGCTAGAAGGGATAAAAATTTATCTAAGTATCATGGAATTTTGCCTAAGGAAGACATCCAGACACAGACCTTGCCTAGAGAAACTCGTCCGAGCAAGAGAAAAATTGATTTTGGCATAAGAAAATGTGCCCAACACAATTCAAAGTCCGCCATGGCAGGAGAAAATAAGGATCTGGCGTAACATTTGCTGGCGAAATGGCTAGAATTTTGACTTGGCTAGATGAAAATTGGAATAAAATTGGAAAATAAACTTTTAGCCAAAGAAAATGGAGAGGAAATCAAAATAGTCATGGGTCCAAAATGGACAGGTTGGAATAAATTAAAATATTTTAATATTTTAATAATTTATTTCCAAATACTCAGAAATTTATAAGCCTTGGACAAAATTAAATTCGCCGGACGTGTATCGGAGGAAAATAAATTGCACCGGACAAAGATAAAATCCAATAGGCAAAATTAAATTCGCCAATGATTTAAAGCTTGGAAAATCGAATTTAATTAAACATCTAATGTTTTTATTTTCAAAATTTCGAAAATTAAAGATAGACATCTAAGCAAAAATTGAATTTTTGAAAATCAAAGAGATTTGCCTGGATAAGATCGCCATGGATTCTTTTCGAAAAATAAAGGAAACTTGCCTGTTTGAACAAGAGAAAACAAACTGAGATCGAGAGAGAAGAAGGCAGTTGCTAAAACAAATCAAGTTCTTTAGCATTATAATGAGTTTCAGCAACTCATTTTTCACAAGCACAGCTGAAGAGAAGTTAATCTCTCGAAATTCTAAGGCAATCAATCCTTCTGTAGGCAAGATTGATTTTCTCAAAGGAAGAAGTAATTTTCATTGCCGAAGAAGAATTTTGTTGAGGAAGGAAAAGATTTATTTGTTGAAAGTCGAATTTTTGTGCAAGAGGGGCGCACTTTGTCACTTGCTTTTTGGTTAAAACCTCAAAGTTTAAATCTGATCTGCAGCCAGAGGTTCTTTCCTGAGGTTTGAAGTTCAATTGGATAAATTCGCCATTCTCCTTCTGTTTTTTTTTCCTCTTAGCTAAGCTTTGGCCAAATTTCAATTTAAATCATTTACTTTCAGCTTGCTTTTTCGCAGAAATTTAATTATTTAATAAGCTGAAAGTAAAATATTCGAACACAAGGCGCGAAAATTATTTAAAAAAAAAAAGTCTTTGTGTTAATGTTAATATTTTGACTGCAGGTTGATGACCACGGTGGGCGAATCATCAAAGAAGGCGCCAATGAAGTTTGCCAGCAAAGGCGTACAGCGGGAGTCAAAAATAAATTCAAAGTGGAAAAATGTTGCAGACACCGATCTGGGACATATTGACTTCATAGAGTTCAAGAAAAGAGTATATGGACATGATGGACTTCCGACACCAATTGCCAGACGAATGGTGAGAAATGGAATATTTCAGGCAGCTGGATTGCCGCCTGCGATGGATTGTGCAGAATTGATGGTAGAATGTGCCATCCATTACAATGCTTAGACAAGACAGATCATTGCACCTGACGGTAGAATTTTGGCACACTTGGGCGAGGTAGCAATTCAAGAGACCTTTGGCATCCCAGCACATTCTCGTACTGTCTACAAGACCAAGGAGGAAGCTAAGCGGTTGTATGACAACCAGCCAGACTTATGCGCCACAAATGTTAACAAGGCATGGCTGGAGAAGCCTAAAACGTCAATAAAGAAGATGCCTAAGAGGCCACGCCGGATGGACTTTAAAGAAGATTATGGGGACATCATTTTGATGCTGAACATAATAGCTGGCAACCCTCAAGGAGCATTTTTTGGAAATTGGATGTATTACTTCATAGATGAAATCACTTCCGGCGTAAAAATGTTCAACTGGTCTCGAATGATAAGTAACAATCTTCACGAGCAGTTGGTCAATTTGGAAGAGACTAAGTCTTTTCACATGAGCTCGTATATTGTCTACTTATTGGCCAGGTCATATAAATACTCAGGATTAGTTTGCAAAGGCAAAGTTGGCAACGAAGAAAATGAACTCAGACCTTATGATTGCTACCCACAACTCTAGCTGAGGGAGAAGTCTCATTTCAAAAGGGTGCATGATACCTTCTTAATGCATATTACCAAAACACTTCAAGGAGGAGTGCATCAAAGGCTGAGTCGTGAGGCGAAGAGTTTGATTAGTAAATACGGATACTGGTTCATCCAGTTTCCAAAATTTACATATGTCAGGATCTAGGGATTTACTGGAAATCCCTATAAGTTGCCCATCTATCTGACAAATCGGATGATCCTGATTGAAGTCCTGAGGCAGCTAGAAGAATACCAAAATATCCAGAGACCAACTAAAAAGGCGGCTGTTACATTCCCATTTTTCATCGGGAATATGTTAGAATCCTGTCCGTCAGCGCAAGCAGCTGAGAGCGCCAAGCTGGAGATCCAGTGGTACCCATTCACAGCCTACAAGTCCAGGGCCAATTTTGATCCACATCATCATATTCGGACAGTGGATGGGAGAAGGTACAAGCACAGAGTGGAGCTAGAGGACTACTGGGCGAATGCCGCCGATGAATATGAGGTCAAAAGAAGATTATGGTCCAAAATGCCAGTTGACTTCATGAGGGCAATTGAACTTTGCCGGGTGCCTGATTAGTTGCAGGACGATGGAAACTACATCCAACCACGCTTCGAGGAAAGCCGACCTCTTCCTCCCATAAAGTGGTCAGAACCTGAGCACTCGTGATCTGTGATGGGAGAAGGTACAAGCATAGAGTAGAGCTGGAGGACTTCTGGGCGAACGCTGCTGATGAATATGAGGTCAAGAGAAGATTATGGTCCAAAATGCCAGTAGACTTCATGAGGGCAATTGAACTTTGCCGGGTGCCTGATCAGTTGCAGGACGATGGAAACTACATCCAGCCACGCTTTGAGGAGAGTCGACCTCTTCCTCCCATAAAGTGGTCAGAGCCTGAGCACTCAAATCTGGCAACCCTGATGAGGCCAGTGACCAAGTACTCTTAGTGGTGGGTTGACCATCATGTCCAGGAGATGAGACATAAAAGAATAACGCTCACGTATGATTTACTGAGCGAGACAGAGTCGTACTCCTCCAATGCTGGCGCATCCCATTAGGATTTGGTTGAGATTGGAGAGAAGAGGAAGGAAGTAGTTCCAAGTACAGAGCCTGTTCAAAAAAGACAGAGGGGAGAATCATCTCGCTCTGCAGCGTCTCAGAATATTGATGAACTAGTGGCCACCGCAGAGGAATCCTTGGTTGAAATAATTGGAGCTTCTGCAGTCCAAGAAGAGAACAATGAACCTATTCAGCTAGATGACGAGGAGCCCTCATCTCATACGGTCAAAAAAATATTAGGTTCAGATAATGAGATGGAAGTCCAAGATAATGACTTCGAAGAGGGAATGATTTCCGCCCTCAGAGGAGTCTTGGATGTTCCCAATGAAGAGAACGTTCAGGAGGAAGATGGCATTGAGCAGCCTACCATCCCGGATTGGCTGATAGAAAGGATGAAGATTTAGGCACCAGAAGAAGCCCAAGAGGAAGATGATACTGCAGATTTCTTGGCAAGGTTGGAACAGGTTGCAATTAAGAAGCCTAGCAAGAAATTTTCCACCATTCAGAGGGATGAGGTAGGTAGTCGTTCCATACACATTGCAGTACCGACAGTGGATAAGCCACAAGATGAGATCACTCCTCAAGAGTACGCCATAACCACTATAGACCTTGGCCCGACAACAAAAGATCAGGAAGTGGAGGAACTAGATAATTCCGTCTCAACTGTCAAGGCGAGACTGGAAAAAGAAGTGGCGAAAAAGAAGGAATATAAAAAAGAAGTTGAACGCCTGAAGGAGTACATACGGCGTTTGACCCAGCATTTAATCAGGGTGATGCAGTAGCTCCTCGTCTCCTTAATCCCTCACAGGAAATAGCCAAGGTTGTAGAGCAAGGGATGGTCACAGCTAAGGAGGCTCAGGAATGGATGATAAGCGAGGGCACAAAAGCAGCCTCTCATGGAGAAACTAGCACTTGCCTATGGGCAAACTTCTTTTCTTTCCAGACTTGTTGATATGGCGGAAATTTGGGACAACCTTCCAGATATTCAGGAGAGGCTTATTCCATGCCTCAGGGTCCTGAAGGGCGTTCCAAGGGAGGAGTTAGTTGAAATAAAGGTGATTGCTGCAGGAGCAGCGTATGATTTTCACCATTGGTTTTGAGTAGTGACTATACGGAAAGAGGTTCTGGAGAGGGCGAAAGCGGATGGGCTCAGAGTTGAAGAGCAAGTCAAAGAAATCCGGGAGAAAATTTATATGATAGCTGCAGAGGTGTTTGACTGTGAGATTGTTCGGGAAAACGACATGTAGCTGGAGAGGTTGAAACGTAGGGTTCAAGAGGTTTTCTTCTCTGCTATTGGACCACTTCTGAGACAGGATTTCGTGAGAGTGGCGAGTCTCTTGGCCATTCGGAATGATTTTGTGAAGTAGGAGGCGGATTGGGCAAGCACATTCGCCAAATGTGCTGAGGACTTGGATGGACTGGAATTCCGAATTAGCATGTTGCCGCCCGTCACGATGGAGGAGGTTGTCACGGTCGTGTCCAGATTCATCGAGCGCAATGTTGCCCAAGAAGATAGGGACGCCTCTCCTTGATGATAGCTCCAATTGCCACTTCACTGCCTGTTGCTGATTGCTTACTGATTGATAACTGATGTTATTTTGGGAAACCCTAATTAGGGTTGAGTTGTAATAATCTTGGCCATCGATATTGTTTTAACCTCGGCCCTTTATTTCATTCTGAAAACTCTATTTAAACTGGTGATCTCTCACTTTCATTTGTGTGGAGATAGTATATGAAATTGTTGCATTGAGACTATTTCCGATGATAAAAGCTCTTATGCATGATTTGCTTTGAATAACTTTTATTGTCAAGTAGTAAGCAAGGTTGCATATCTTCTTCTACCATAGATTAGAGTTAGAATTAAGCTAAGTAGAATTTGCTTTAAATATTGGTTAAGTGAATGAGAGATTGATCGTATAGATTCAATGGTGAAGTATTGCTCATACTTTCTTCGAATGGATGATTTGCATTCGATGCGTAAAGTTAGCCTGAGCTTATAATTGTGGAAGCTTAACTTCAGTCTCATTCGAGGCTTGAAAATCATTATCACACCCCTTGAAGATTGCACCCACTTTGCGTAAGTTGTCCAAGGGAGGCGAAACAAAGTGCGGTTATCCCTTTCACTGAATCTTTACTGTCTCTTAAATTCCTAGGTATAGAATAGATCCCCTAAACCCTTATCTTTTTGCTATTTTTTTTGAGATCCACATTGAAGTCCCGATTGAAGAAGCCTTTAATGATAAATCCGCCTAAGTCCCGAACTTGTGAAAATTTCTTTAACGTAAGTCCCCTTGTGTATTACCAGCAAATCACAACGCCCATTGAGCTTATCCACACGTCAAGACCTGACAAAAGAAACCTTGGAATCGCCATATGATCTTCTCGCAATCTTAGCATACGCGGTGGTTTTTCAAGAGAGGATAGAGTGTCTTTGGACATTTTATTTTGTGTGTTCGGTGGATGATAAAACGTACACCAATACGACTTAATCAGAACGATTGAGCTTTTCCGTGTGCTTGATCAGCTAGAGGATGATGGAGAATATGTTCAGCTAGGCTTTGATGAGAATAGGCCTATTCCTTCTATGAAATGGTTGGAACCAGGGCTCGCAGATTTAACCACCTTGATGAGACCAATTGTCAAATATTCACAGTGGTGGGCGGATCAACAAGTCCAAGAGCTACGGCGAAGAAATGTGACTCTAATTTATAACTTAATGTGCAAAGTAGAATCCTATTCTTCAAATGCTGGTGCATCCCAAAGTGATGAGCCGATTGAAAGCACCAATCCTAGGAAAAGGAAGGAAGCAATTGATGACACCACAAGGTCAAAGGGGAAGAAGATTGCAGATGAGGAACTTGTTCAGAAGAGGCAAAGATCAAAGCCACCTCATTCTGCCACGTCTAAAAATGTGAATGAGATATTAAATATTGAGGATGAGTCATTGAACGAAATAAGGATTCCTTCTCCAATTCATGAGAAGAATATTGAGCCAATCAAGTCAGAGGATGATGAGCCCCCATCTCCCACAGGCACAGAGATACTTGAGTTCGAAAATGAAATGGATATTCTGGGTGAAGAATTTCAAGAGGGAATGATTTCCGCTCTTAGAGGAGTCCAAGATATTCCATGTGAAGGAAATACTCAGGAAGAGGAAGGCATCGAACAACCTACGAGTCCCAAGACTAGTTAAAAGAAAGATTGAAGATAAAAGTACTAGTAGAAATTCCAGAGGAAGATGATACAGTCAATTTCTTGGCCAGATTAGAAAGAGTTATTGCAAAGAAGCCCACCAAAATGTTTTCCACAATCCAGAAAGATGAGACCAGCCGCCGTACAGTGCAAATTGCCCTACCGACAGTGGATAAGTCAAAGGAGGATATTGCTCCCCAAGAGTATGCCATCACTACTATCGACTTGGGTCCAACAACAAAAGGTCAAGAGGTGGAGGACTTAGAAAATTCAGTCGCTTCCATCAAGGCGAGGTTGGAAAAAGTAGTGAAGAAAAGAGAATATAAAAAGGAGATCAAACGCCTGAAGGAATACATTCAACACTTGACCAAACCACTTAATCAAGGCGATCCAATAGCTCCTCCACTTTTGAACTCTTCACAGGAAATGATCAAAGATTTTGAAGAAGAGATGGTCACAACAAAAGAAACCAAGGAGTGGATGGCGAGAAAACGTGAAGAAGGGGTTGCATTTGTGGGAAAATTGATATTGGCTTATGGAAAAACTTCCTCTTTTCTTTCAAGGATTGCAAACATGGCGGAAGCATGGGATAACCTTCAAGATATTTAGGACAGGATCATCCCATGCCTTAGAGTGTTGAAAGGAGTTCCAAAGCAGGAACTGATTGATGGAAAGGTAATTGCAGTAGGGGCTGCATATGACTTCAACAACTGGTACTTTGCATTGGTTGCACAGAGCGAAGTCTTGGAGAAGGTGAAGGCCGATAGTATCAGAGCTGAGGAGCATATGAGGGAAATTCAGAATAAGGTTTTACTTGTAGTTGTAGATATACTTGAGAAGGATATTGTCTGAGGAAGTGACATGTAGCTAGAGAATCTAAAGCTCAAAATCTAGGAGACTTTCTTCACCATCATCTGGCCAATCCTGAAGCAAAATTTGACTAAGGCATCAAACTTCTTGTCCATTTGAGATGCCTTCCAATGACAGGAATCAGAGTGGGAGATTGCCTTTGCCAAATGTGCAGATGATTTGGACATGCTGGAATTCAAGGTCAATATACTGCCACATGTTACAATGGAGGAGGTTAGCACAATAGTGTTCAGATTCATTGAATACAGTGCCACTCAAGAGGATAAGGATACGCCTCCTAGGAGATAGCTCCTTGCGCCACTTGTCCTTCATCGACTAGTTATCAATAATTGTTTTGGGAAACCCTAATTAGGGCTGATTTGTTTTAATCTCTACCGTTGATCTCAAATCAATCTCGACCTTTCATTTGTTTTTAAAAACTCTATATAAACTCTCATTCTCTCATTTCATTTTGGTGGAGAGAGTTTTATGAAATTGTTGCATATAACTACTTTGGATAATAAAAGTTCATATGCATGATTTGCTTTGAATCCTTCTTATTGTCAAGTGGTTGCATGGTTGCATATCTCCTTCAACAATAGAATAGATTTAGAATAGATTTAAAAGTAGAATTTGATTTTGAATGTATGTTAGATGAATGAAAGATTTGATAGTATAGATTGGTGGAACTTTCGGTCATACTTTCTTTGAATAAATGATTTTTGTTCAATGTGTAAAGTTACCCTGAGCTTACTTTGTGGATGCTTAACTTTTGTCTAAATAAATAGTGTTCAATTTGATGGTAGTTATTCCTGACGTGAAAACCATAAGCACACCCCTTGAAGATTGCACCCACTTTGTGTAGTTGTCCTTGCGTGGCGAAGCAAAGTGTTGTTATTGGTTTCACCTATTCTTTACCGTCTCTTGAATTCTTAGGACTAGCATAGAACTTCTAAACCCTTATCCTTTTGCATTTTTTATTTGAAATTCCAAAATTGAGAAAAAAAGAGAGAGAGAGAGAGAGAGAGCAGTATTGTCCAACTTGTCTAAGTCCTTGCTTGTAAATGATTTATAAGCGTAAGTCCCTTTGTGTATTACTAGCATATCACAACGACCATTGAGCTTATCCACACGTCAAGACCTGACAAAAGAAACCTTGGAATTGCCATATGACCTTTTCACAATCTTAGCATGCATGGTGCTTTTTCAAGAGAGGATAGAGTGTCTTTGGACATTTTATTCTAATGTTTGATGAATGATAAAACATATGCCAACAAGAATTGGCACTAGGAGGGCCAGAAACAACAACAAATTTCTTACAAGTCGAGGTAGTAGACATGATGCAGTATTGTGTTACCGCATGAGTTTCCTTTTGACATACCTTTTGAACAACCAGGTCAAGGACAAACAAACATTACTGATCAATTGTATTCACTTGCTTGGAAGTCTGATCTAGGTGGATACTTGTCAAAAATTGAAGTGCTCTGTCATGTCCCCGAATTGGAACGCTTAAATTACTAAGCATTACAGAAAAATAACTCATGTTAGAATACACATGTGAATAAATAAATAAATAAATATATATAAATTTAAAATTACAAAGATAGTATTATAATTACAAACGTTGGCACAAGAAAATAATATAAAATAAATATCAAAATAAAAATATAAATTGTAATCTAATCTAATTATAATTATCACAAGATAATTTATAATTACAAAATTTAAGAATATTATTGTTTTTACCAAAAGATCATACTAGGTGTTATAATCATTATAATAAATAAATTTTATGTATTATCAATTCTCAAAACATCTAGAATAAAAGTAATAAATTATGAGAACCTAAATATCATTTATAAATGATATTATAAGTATAGTAATTGTTGGTGTACGTTTTATCATTCACCGAACACTTCAGAATAAAATGTCCAGAGACACTCTATCCTCTCTTGAAAATCACCGTGTATGCTAAGATTGCGAGAAGATCATATGGCGATTCCAAGGTTTCTTTAGTCGGGTTTCGACGTGTGGATAAGCTCAATGGCCGTTGTGATATGCTGGTAATAAACAAGGGACTTACGTAAGAAAATCTTCACAAGTTTAGGACTTAGGGAATTTATCATTGAAGGCTTTCAATTAGATCTCAAAAAAAATGGCAAAAGGATAAGGGTTCAGAGAATCTATTCTATGCCTAAGAATTCAAGAGACAAGAAGACTCCTGCGAAGGGGATGGCTGTTCCCTTTTTGATGGAAACACCTAAACCTGAATCTTCCATCCAAAATGTTTCTCAAAGAGACATTGGTAGCGTCAAGGATCAATTAGTTTAGTGATATTATCAAACAAGAAAGATCCTTCTATATAATTCGTAAGTACAAAGGGGAGCTATTAACGTCTATCGAAAATCAAAGAGAAAACCATTATCAAACTAGAGTTATTATCACCTATAAAGCTCGATAATTGCTGCAAGCATTATTATCGTAACAATCATATAAACGCTTATATTCTACTTTTGATATGTAAATATCATAATTTCTACATGACTCAATATATTTATTTCTATAAGAATGCATCTATGCATATTCTATTTCGCTAACATTACCTAAGTAGTACATATTCTCCCTTATAACATTATTCATATATATTATTGATGTCATATTATTTATCATCCAATTTATCTATATCGATGGGTGCATAAATAATCAACCATCATTCCTTACCTGTTGGTGGCGTACATATCTAATCCCTCCGAATGTTACTTACTTTCCTTTAACTCTTTCCTTCATTCGATGTCCTTCCTTCCTTCCAAGCTTCAGCTAATTGACGCCTTTGATCACATTAGTTTTAATCTGTCAGATAACACTAATAAACTCGTCCTTACTAGAATGTTTAATCGGTCCACTCCAGGGCAATCTATTGTTCTCCCGCCATGGTGGTTCCGTCCAGAAATGGTGGCGTATGTCTCCCGTGATGGTGGTTCTGTCCAGAAGTGGTGGCGTATGTCTCCCGTGATGGTGGCGGATGTATGGTGTGATGCCCTGTTTGACTCCCTGAAGTTATACGTCCGCTCCTCGACTCTCCTCTAACCTATAGAGTTCATAGTTTGAATCTTCGCTACTGATGACTCTTATCTTACTTACCACGGCTCCATGTTCATTTTACTATAATCGATGGTTGAATGGCCTGAGATGACGAAACAAGTCTCGATAACTATTCATCATTAATCCTTGCTTGCTGCTTCATCCAGTAGAAACTCATAGCATCAGGGTCGTCGCTATATTCCTAAAAGTTCCGTGATATTGTTTCGCTCAATATCATGTTTTCCTGAGATACTTTCGTTGCTATGACCAATGGTATTCGACGGTGCCCTAAAGCAGTACATACATTCCAACCGATGACAACTCGTCCCTAAATGGGAGCTAATACATAAACTTTCGAAAACAAAGAACATCATAATACTCTCTTCCTTCCCATGTCAGGGTCTTATACTCTCCCGAAGATCAATGAAGAGTCACAGACGTCTAAGGGTAATGACCTTTCAAGATCACTTTAATTGGGGATTAACCATTAATCATGGCTTTCCATAACCGTAGGTGAATAAAGCCATAATAATATATTTGTATGATAAACGTTTATAATATTAATTTACTTTATCAGAATATTATTATTAATTATAAATATTTAATAATTTCAAATTATAATAATAATAATTATTTGTTCAGCTATAACTATATATTCATTTTTTTTTAGTATTATTTGTATAATTATAATTATCCAATAATAATATTATTTTATATTCATTTTGGATACTTTAATATTTATTATATCATAAAAACATTTGTAATGATTTTACAATTGTCTTGGACAATTACAATTTTGTGATATCACAAGATTAATTAATTATTTTAATTATGCATCTAACGACACAAAAAATTTGGGGATGTCAAGGAATAACCGCGACTTTGTTTCGCTTCCCGCAGACAACATATGCAAAGGGTGCACCTTCTAAGGGTGCAGATAATTTTCAAACTCCTAATGATAGCTGTAGTTGCTTTCCACAATTATGTTTAGGCTAACTTGCTACATCGAATGCAAATCATCCATTGGAAGAAAGTATGAGCAATACTTCACCATTGAATCTATACGATCAATCTCTCATTCATGTAACCAATATTCAAAAGAAAATTATACTTAACTTAATTCTAACTTTAATCTATGGCAGAAGAAGTGCAACCTCGCTACTATTTGACAATAAAAGTTATTCAGCAAATCATGCATAAGAGCTTTATTATTCCTCGAATAGTCTCAATGCAACAATTTCATACTATGTCTCCACACATTACAAATGAGGGGGCGAGCTCAATTTATAGGCTCCCCAATTACAATTCAATGGCCAAGATTGATTTCAAATCAACGACCAAGAGTACAAAATAAAACCCTAATTAGGGTTTTCACTTCACCAATGAGAAAAATTTCATCTCGAGGACACTTGTCCCTTTAAGCAAATATAACCAACAATAAAATAGAAAGTTGTCGCGATGTTGATATGGGAACAATTTGATTGGTTGAAGATGACGAGGCTTCACCCCGCCGCGGCCGATGTCTTCCTCATTGCTTCGCTTTTTCTTCCACGCAAGCTTGCCTTAGTATATTTTCTCTCCTTGCTTCATGACTCGGCCCTTTGCGCTTGTTCCTTCCTAGCTTAGATCTTGGATTCCTTTTGAGACTTTGATTTCTTCTTCTTACCTGTATTGGAATCTTTGAGGTCTGGAAGTCTTTCCTTGGAGCAGGTATCTGGACTTGAAGTTGGTTGCTTTGAAATTCCTCCTGCTTGAACTGGGTTGATGTTATTCCTCTGGATTTCCTCTCTGAATTCTCCAATTTGTGCCAAGAAATTGTCTAAGTATGGAGATGTGTTTGTAACACTCTTCTTGTCACCATCTGATTCTGATTGGAAGCTTGTTTTTTAATTCTTTAGGAGATGAAATCCCTCAAGAAGTTGTCCTGATTGCTTCTTTCAAGTGCCTAGAATTTGGAGAAGAATGCCTCTGTGCTTTTGCCACAATAGAGGAAATTGGAATTTCCTCTATGAAGTATTTCCTAGACTTAGCCAAATTTTGGCTATTCAAGTTCATTTTGTAACATCTTCATTTGGACCATTCAACACCATGCTCGAACGAACTTTGCCTGTGGATTTGCCTTCAATTCTGAATTTGGCTTGTGCTATGTAGGACAAATTCCATCTCTGGACAAGGATTTTATTCATTTCCTCTTTACTCCTCTTCATCCTTCTTGTTTTCTGTCCAACACTTAGTGAATTCTTCTCACTTAGCCAATTTTTTGAGTTTTAGCTAATTTTCTCATCCTCTCCTTGGGCGGACTTCACATGAGCCTGGGCGTTTTCTCTCTCGGCCTAAGTCGGACTTCAAGCCACTTTGGACAAACATCTCTGGGGATAAGTCGAACTTTCTCTAGTGCTTACCATCTTTTCTCTTAAATTGGGGCGAACTTTCTCAACACTTTGACATTTCTTTTCTTGGTCTAGGTCGGACTTTGCATCATGTTTGCCATTGTACTTGGCGGATCTTATGGATGTTCGGACATACCTTCTCCAAGCAAAGTCGGACTTTGTAAAGGTTTGGACATGATGTGCTTGGGCAAAGTCAGACTTTCTTGTGCCGCCCACCCATTGAGCAAGGTCGGACTTCACTGGTGCCTTTCCAAATTTTTGAATTTTTACTTAGCCAATTCTTTGAGTTTCCTTGGCTGGGCGGACTTCATCAAGCTTGGGACAAGTGCATGGCGGACTTTGAGAACTTCTTTCCATTTATCTTCCCAAGGTAAGGCGGACTTAGAGATTTCTTGCCAAGAGATAGGTCGGACTTTCCACTAAGCTTGCCATTTTCCATCTCCCTTCTAGGCACTTCATGACTTAGAATACTTTCCACCATGATTGAGGGTGGATTTTGGACTGTCTTTCGACACTTCTCCAGGTGGACTTTGCACTTGTGTTGGACATCCATCCTTGGGCAGACTTTGCTTCATGCTGGACATCTTCACCTTGGGCGGACTTGAAGCTTGCCTTTCCATCCATTATTTTGTCCAAGGCATTTCATATTTTTAAGTATTTGGAAATAAATTATTAAAATATTAAAATATTTTAATTTATTTCCAACCCGTTCGTGTTGGACCCATGGCTATTTTGATCTTTCTCCTTTTTTCCTTGGCTAAAGTTTATTTTCCAAATTTATTCCAATTTTCGTCTAGCCAAGTTAAAATTCTAGCCATTTCGTCGACAAATGTTATGCCAGATCCTTATTTTCTCCTGCCATGGCGGATTTTAAACTGTGTTGGGCACATTTTCTTTTGCCAAAATCAATTTTCTCTTGGTCAGACGAATTTCTGTAGGCAAAGTCTTTGTCTGGATGTCTTCCTTAGGCAAAATTCCATGATACTTGACAAATTCTTAACCTTCTCAGCCAAGGGTTGGCTTTCCTACCTCTTTGCCTGTTGCATTTTTCTCTGGATACTTGGCCAACTTTATCAAATTTTCTCTAGACATCCAGACTTAGGAGAATTTTAGTCCTTCTTCTCTTCTCATGTTAGGCGAACTCCATTTTTTCTTTGCCATGTCCCAAGCGGACTTTCCAAAGTCTTTTCTATCTTCCACATGCCATGGCGGACTTCCTTTAGCACTTGCCTTTCAAACTTTAGCACTTTCTCCTCTTGAAAATGTCATAATACTTAGCCAAAAATTTCAATTTTTCATCCTTTAGGCCTCTATACTTGGGCAAATTTTCGAATTTCTCTTGACTAGGCCCCAAACACTTAGCAAAAATTGTAATTTTCTCCCTTCATAGACCATGGCGGACTTTCCAAGTGCTTGGACAAGGTGAGGGCGGACTTTCTATCATCTCTTTGAACATGGTGGACTTCCAAACCTTTTAGCACTTACCTTAACACTTTGTCTCTTGGAAACGTTACAACACCTAGCCAAAATTTCGATTCTCCACCTTTTTAGGCTCTTATACTTAGGCTAATTTTTGAAATTTTCCTTACTAGGCACCAATATTTAGTGAAATTTTCAACTTTTTCCTCTCCCATGTGCCTAGGCGGACTTTCCAACCTTGGCAAGTGTATGGACTTCTTTAACCTCTTGCCAACCTCTTCCAAGTCAAGGCGGACTTTCTTAGCATCTTGGACAAGTGGGGCGGACTTTGGAAGTGTTTGGCCAAGTCCCACTTTTTAAGGGCGGACTTTGAAGAGTTTTAGACATTCTCTCTTGTGGCTGGGCGGACTTTGAGCATGCCTTGCCAAAGTGTGGCGGACTTTGCATGGTCCTTGACATTTTTCCTTCACTGGCCTGACTTACAAGCTTCCTCTGCATATCTCCTTCCTTCGGTCCTCATTTCAAGGACCATCTTCTTTATGGCTTAATTCTTCAGATCTAGCCGATTTTCATGAATTTCACTTTGGGTGATTTTTTTGCCTTTATCCATCTATTTTGAACTGATTTTTCCGTAATTGATGTTTTTTTTTGGGTCTGATTTTTCATGCTTTTTACTTGTTTTTTCAGATTTTCAATGAGATTTTTCAATTTTCTTTGATTTTCTCGAGAGTCTCTATCGAAGTTTTTGAACTTCAGAAAGTGCATTTTGAATTCGAAGCTTAAAAATAGAAAAGCAAAACCTAAAAATAGGGAACCTTGTTTTGGTCCAAAATGCCAAAAATGAAAAGTTTAAAAGCAAAACTTTCTAAAATGTAGAAGTCTCGCATCATTGAATTACAAAGTATCTGTTTCCGGGCCTTCTCGAAAGCTTCTAAGGACGCTCATAATCGATCTGGGCATGGATTGACTTGGCTCAGATTCTCGAAAAACTAACTTGAAACTCTCAAAGCGATGACCTCATTGTAAAAAGACAAGTGATAAGCAGTTGCGACGCCAAGGCAAAAAAAGCAAAAACAGGGGGTCCCCATTTGCAATGGGGCGATGTGGGAAAAGGTCACAACAGATCATATTATTCAAGCTAGGCGATTATTACAAATTATGTCTAAATTAGAGCTTGTTAATCCAAATCGCATATAGCTAAGATCTTAGTGGTGTTGGCATATATCCCTAATTTTCAGACGGGCATATATTTCTGAAGTTGACGCATGCCACCACGGATGGACTCTCACAGCTCTTCTGAAGTCTGTTGCCGTGTCTTGATACTAATATAGATGAAGGAGTATCACTGAAGAATATGCAATTCACGGTTATTTATTCTGGATACCATCGTAGCTTTTGGGAGGATCCGAAGGTTATATGGCTGACGGCGGACATTCATGTGAGGATCATCCACATCAATATCATTGTGTAAACGGAGCTCAAGGAAAATAATGAAGGCCAATTATTTAGTTAAAGTCTTTACTAAATCAAATAAAAGGCAGTGATTATTCTTTACAAGGAGGACGTCTCACTATGAAAAGGCAAGATTAAGGCATAGTAGCAAAGGAACGTGACCTTTGAGTAGATGCCTCTTCCTATAATAAGGATATAAGATGAAGCAAGAAAAGTCATCAAGGGAAAAAGGGGTACGCTAGGAGAAGAAATAGAAATGCAGGCTTTGCAGCAGCAACGCCCTAATCAAGGAAACAATGTATTATAGGAGGAAGCAATAAATATGAGATATGAAGGATCATCGGTCAAGAGACAAAATGCAAATCATAGTTGAGGGGAATCAGATAAGGAGTATAGTCTGATAGGAAACCAATAAACCACAGGGCAGTCAAGGGAGGTGACTTTAATCCTATGCACGAATAATGGTTGATATTTGCTTATATAATTATAGGGTAAAATATAGTGATATCAAATATATTATTAATCTTAGTTGATGCTTATACCTATATTAAGTACATTATGATGCACGAATAAAGTTATTAATATATTAGGATGGTTATGTATATATTAGATATATATATTCTTTCCAACTATCCGATAATGATGCTTGTAGCAATTATTGAGCCTTATTAAGTGATAATGACTCTATGATGATTAATAATAGAATTTTGTCTATGATCTTGGAAAATGTTTAATATCTACCCTAAAGTACTTGTGCAAATATATTAAGGAGAACCGCTCTTAGCGAAGGAAATGAATAATCCCGAGACCCAAATGGAGTACTTATATCATCTTCGTTCTTATAAGATATTTTCACTGAAATTTATTGATCTCTAACATTTCTAACGTCTTTTTGAGAAACACTTTGAATACAAGATTTATGTTTCAGCAACTCCATTGGAAAGGAGTCATTACATGCTCCACATTCTCCAGATTTCATCACCATGTCGAAGATCTCATCAAGAGCTTTCCAACGCATTTTGAATGGACCAAATCCGAGTCCGTACGTGAAAGTTATGGCCGGTCAAAGTTGAGGGTTGACCATGATGATGTGGCAGGAATGATGGCGTGGAAAAAATGAGACATGACTATTTAAAATAGAATTTAAAAAGCTGAATTCCCTTATATTTAAATTATTAAACCTTATAAGTTTTAAAAGCCCATACTACGAGATTTTTAAGGGGATTTATAAAGATTTATAAAGATTCTTAAAGATTTTTAAGGATCTTTAAAGATTTTTAGAGGATTTTAAAAGATTTTAAGGGATTTAAATGAGATTTTTAAGGGCTTAAAATATCAAAAAAGATTTTCATAAAAGATATTTTAAAACTGAAATTAAAGTTAGCCTCCAAACTTAAAACAAATTTAATCCTTTATGATTTTTATAGCCTGAAATTATGAAGGCCATGAATATACGGGAGACAGTTTGGTTTTATTATAGTTGTTAAAACTAATATTAAAACTAATCAACCTCTAAATGGCTTTCCTACGAGAAAAGACAAAATCAAATAAACAATTTGGAACCCGAATGGAAGGCACGAAGGGATTAAAGACAAAGAATTTGTTTTATTAAGGGGGTAATGGTTGATATTATTGTTTTATTTATAAAAATAAGGGAAATTTGTTGTAAGGGGGTTATTTTATTAAATATGGCGGTTTAACCCCATATGGGAAAATTATGTATAAAAGGGGGGTTATAGGCTTTGATTTTTCAGTTAGGTGATGTGAAGGAGAGTGCAAGTGTATGCATTTGGAATTCAGTTTATGGTTTGTGAGAATCATTCTATGGAGTGGAGAATGGTGAGAGAGAGTTTATGAGAAATGAGAGCTAGGACTTGATGGTGAATTGTCTTCTTTCTACATTTGGAGCTTGAAGTCAAGCTTGTTGTACTTGTGAGGGAGGACTTTGTAATTCATTATCGTCTGAGAGCTGTGAGGAGACTTGTAATAGTTGGAGCCTTGTAATTGTTTTTGGAGCATAATCAAGGATCGATCACTCTATTGGAGAGGACCCAGAGACGTAGCCATCTTGGCGAACTCCGTTATCAACTTGTGTTGTCTTCTCTCTCTTTTCTCTCTTATGTCAATCTCTTCACTTTAATTTGATTATGTTTATTTAAGCAGTTTAATCATGGTTAAAGTTATTATTCGCGTGCAACAGTCCTAGATCCTAACATCAGATCAAAGTCAAAGACAGACCACACTCAATTCAGACAAGTGAGCCATGTTCTTGCTAAAGAGGAAGAAAAGGGATGACGAATTGAAGAAGCAATTGAAAGAGATTTTATGAAACAAAGAATCTTGACCCTTCTACTACAAGTCTTTGAAGATATACAACAATTCCTTGAAGCTGTCAATCAGTCACCACTTGCCCATCTTCAATAAATCCAAATGAAGAATGGTGCTTCTAGGCAGTATTCCTAATCCAGGCCAAGATCCTAATCCAATGCTACAACTAGACTTGGGTTTTCACAACGAGCAAGAAGACATTATTACCGAATCGTTTAGTTTAGTGTGGAAAGTAAGAAGAAATACTTTTGATTGGTTTTGGATGCACTTTATTCTTGAGGAAGAAGAGAAAGCCCAACGTATTGAGGCTGCTATCCAAAGAGATTTGCTTATCCAAAGGTTTGAAGCCCTTCAATGATAGCAAAATCAAACAACTAATCAACAAGTTCCTCAAAAAGTAAATCAACCGGCTCCTGAAGCAGTTCCCGCACAACCCGGAGAGGCTTGAAGGAAAATATGCTAGATCGAATCAATTCTTTCTCACCAGACAAATTTCGAAGAATTACTAGATCCACTCTAGGTTTTTTCAAAGAATTTGTAGAGTTATCACATTACAAAAATAGACAAAGAAAGAAAACAAAAGCATCACAAGAAGGAACGTCGAGTGCAAAAGTAATTTCACCTAGTGAAGGAGTACCAAGTGAAGAAGACATTCCCGGTTTATTCCAAACCCCACCATCGTGTATTCCAATTCCAAGTACTACTCAACTGAATAATCAACAAGTTCCAGTAGCTGCACAACTAATTCAACCAATTCAAGTAAATTAGGCGAACGCTCCAATGACGTGGCATCCAACTAATGCATCGCCCATGACATTTCCTGTTTATCACGACATGCCTAAGAATCCCGAACAATTTTGTTCCAAGTTCCATAGTGGTGATCCGAGCCACACTGTAGACGGACATATCAAGATTTTCAAAGATCTCCTTCAAAATAGAGATATCCAAGAAGAAGATGTTGCTTGTAGGTTGTTCCCCTACACTTTCGATGAGGAGGCCTCTTATTGGTACATCCATTTGCTAGCCGACTCTATCCGCAATTGGCAACAAATGAAAGAAGCTTTCTTAGAGAAATTCAGAGCACCAATTTCCCCAACAGATTTGTATAGGCAATTTGTGGAAGTGAAGAGGCAGGAGCACGGACCAATTAGCACGTTCAACAACAAATTCCACAAGGCCTACACGAGGTTACGAGATCCTAACAACTTGGATAATGTTGCAGCACTGCCAGTTTATTACGCAGCCTTGGGTCGTCTCACCTCTATGTTTGTAAAGTCAAAGAATCTGTCCCCAACTAACTTAAAGGGAGCATATGCTGGAACAGTTACAGTTAGCAATGATCTAGGAATAGGTGTTGCTTTGGGTCCGCTTAATTATTTAGGGAATTCCATTGTGCAAAATCAAATTCAAGATATCAATCGGGCTTTGGCTTAGTAGACACATATGATGAACCCAGTTCCTGCCGCAAGCAATCAATTGGTCCTTCATCCAGGAGCACCTATATCCCAAGCACCACCATCACAGCCAATATATCTTCAAAATGCAATGACCTCAGTCTTGACTAAAGAAGAAAAGGGCCAAATGAAGGAATTGATCAGACAAGTCAAGAAGTTGTCAACTGAAGTTACATATTTGAGAGGTCAGAATAATCAAATACAAAGTATGCAAAGAAACTATCTGTCACATCAAGGGAATTACCAAGGTCAAAGTTCCTTTGAATACCAATGAGACAATCAGAATTTTCAAAGGGACAATCAGAATTATCAAGGAAATAATCAAGGTTTCCAGAATAACAATCAGGGCTTCCAAAAGAAGACATGGAACATTGGACCTAACAACGGTACTGTGCCATCACCCTTAGATAATTAACCTATTGCCGACAATCATCCCGCAAACAAAGTCCTTAGCTTGGGTTACCTGACTTTCTTGAATAATCAAGCTTCCAAAAGTGGTGGGTTCATATCCGTATGATGCTTTGAAAGAACTCATTTGAATGGAGATGTGATGTGTCATATTGTAACAGCATTCTCCCAGATGTAGCCACTTGATCCATGCACTTTGTTGTCCAATGGCATAATTCCTTAAGTAGCCTTCTATCCATTTATTGACAATCTCGGTTTGCCCATTCGTTTGGGGATGATAGCTGGTACTTGGTGTCAAAGTGGTCCCCGACAATCAAAAAAGTTCTTGCCAGAATTGGCTCATAAACCGGCTATCCCAGTCACTGACAATGTTTCTTGGGAGGCCATGGAGCTTAAAGATCTCTTTGAAGAATAAGTCTGCCACCTGGGGTGCCTTATAATCCATGGATATGGAGTGAGCATATTTGGTGAGTCTATCAACCACCACATATATACAATCTTTCCCTTGAGTTTTGGGCAACCCCGTAATAAAATCCATCGAGATACTCTCCTACTTCTGGTTGGGAATAGGTTATGGTTGCAAGAGTCTGGTTGGGTGGTTTTGTTATGTCTTATTTCTCTGGCAAATCATACATTCTTGCACATATTTCAACACATCCTTCTTGAGCCCTTTCCATGAGTACTTCTCCCTCACTTACTTATTTGTCTTGTAGTACCCTTGGTGCTCTGCTAGTGGGTTATCATGATACTCCTTAAGGATCTTCTCTTTAACTTTGGAGTTGGGTACTAGATAGATTCCGCCTTTATATAGGATGATTTCTTCAATTACCTTGTATTCTTCATTGGGGAAATGTCCCTCCAAGATTTCATTAGCTTCAGGATCTTTGGCATATTTTGAAATTATGTCGTATTTCCAGTCCGTTGCTATGCTAGTTATGGTCTTCATGCATGGTTGCCTTGATAGGGTGTCTGCTACCACATTGTTGGTCCCTTTTACATACTTGATATCAAAGTCATAGGCTTGTATGCCGATAACCCATTTTTGCTGACGATTGTTAATTCCTTTTGTTGCATAAAGTATCTTAGGCTATTATGATTAGTTTTCACATAGAACTTTGTGCAAACTAAATATTGGCGGAATTTGGCCAAGGCATGCATTATAGCCAACATTTCTTTATCGTAAATGGGGTAGTGTCTTTCTGCTTGAGTAAGCTTGCGACTTTCAAATGCTATAGGGTGCTTATTTTGCATGAGAACTGCACCAATCCCTTCTCTCGATGCATCACATTGCAGTTCAAAGGGTAAGGTGAAGTCGGGGATGGCCAAAACTGGGCAAGAACTCATGGCATCCTTTAGTTTTTCAAAGGCTTGTTGGGTTACTTCATTCCAAGAGAAAGCTCCCTTTTTGGTTAGGTCAGTGAGGGGGGCTGCAATTTTGGAGAACCCCTTTACAAAACCCCTGTAGTAATTGCATAATCCCACAAAGCCCCTTAATTGTGTGAGAGATTTGGGCTTAGGCCACTCCTTGATGGCGGCAATTTTCTCTTCATCGACGCTCACCCCTTGGGCATTGATTTTATGCCCTAAGTACAATATCTCCTCCAAGCCAAATTCACATTTTGATGCTTTGGCATATAGTGACTCTTGCTCCAGGATTTTGAGGGTTTCATCGATGTGCTGAAGGTGCTCCTCCCATGTTTTACTGTATATAAGAATGTCGTCGAAGATTATTAGGAGGAACCTTCTGAGCTGCTTGCGGAAAGTGTGGTTCATGCACAATTGGAAAGTTGCTGGAGCATTTGTGAGCCCAAAAGGCATGACTAGGAACTCAAAATGCCCATAGTGGCATCAAAATGCTATTTTTGGCATGTCTTCTTTCCTCATTCTTATTTGATGATATCCAAACCAAAGATCAATTTTGGAAAAGTACCTTGCCCCATGGAGTTCATCAATTTGGGGGATGGGGTAGCAGTTTTTGATGGTCTTTTTGTTTAGAGCCCGATGATCTATGCACATTCTAAAAGTGCCATGTTTCTTCTTAATGAGGACCACAAAAGATGCAAACGGACTAGAGCTGGGTTGACTATGTCCCATCTCTAGCAAGTCTTTAATGGTTTTCTCTATCTCCTCTTTGTACTTATGGGGGTGACGGTAAGGAGTGGTTATGACTGGTTTTGCCCCTTCTTCCAATTCTATAGTATGTTCAAATCCTCTTTTAGGTGGCAATCCCAGTGGAATCTCTTCGAACACCCTCCCATATTTTTTGATGATAGGCTGAATTTCAATGTGGATGGCTTTCCCTTGTGTGGTGTTCTTGTCAAGTCTCATACATTGGGTGGCCCATTCTCCTTGCCCTCACCTAAAAATCCTTTCCATTCTTTTACATGAGACCACTTTTGGAGATCCGTCAGGTAGACCTTTTAGGGTGACTTCTCGTCCTTGGTGTTGGAAACAGATGATTTGGTTGGGAAGATCAAACATAAAGCAACCTAAAGAGTAAATCCATGGGGTTCCCAAGATAATGTCGGCATCTAGGGGAACTACATAGAAGTCTTCTGTGATGAGGTGATCCCCTAGGAGGACATTCAATTGGGGTACTAAGGTAGTACATGACATCCTAGCACCAGTGGCTGTTGCTGCCTCAAAACCTTCAAATTTCTTGGTTCTTAACTTCCTTTGGTTTACTATTCTTTGGCCGATGAAATTATGAGAGGCTCTGTCTACCAAGGTGACAACTTTGTCCCAAGAGTGCACTTTTGATGTGGAAAGGGCTATGTTTAGAGGCTTGGGAGATGGTGGCTAACATTGCTTGACTCTATTCCTCAATTCTAGCCTTCTTGTTTGGATACACCTCACTTGGGTGAGCCTCGAGTTGGTGGGCTTTGCCACTACATCTATGGTCTTGTCCCCACGGTTGTTGGCATCTGAAACACAATCACTTTCTCTTCAGTTCATCCATTTTCCTACACCAATGGTCTTTTTCCTTCTTCCCCTTGCACCAAGGGCATGTTCTCGTATTTTCCCCCTTTTTGTCTCTTTCTTCTTTATGAGAAGGTTTGGAAGATGAAGTGAATTTCTTGGGTTTGTCTCTTGGCCAATTTTCTTCATATTTCATGGCCTTTTGGATAGCTTCATCTAGGCGGGTAGGTTCTAATGCACCCACCATGCTTTTGACCGTTCCCCTTAGGCCCTCTACGAAAAGATAGGTGAGTCTTTCTTGAGAAATCTCCAGAACCATGATGGCTAACTTCTGAAATTTGGTAGCATAGTCTTCTATAGTGCCTTGTTGCCTTAATTGAGTGAGCTCCCTAAAGTACCATTCTGGGTGCTTTTGGTCAAATCTTTTTATCAACCTTTGGGTAAAGTCATCATAGGTGGTAACTTGTTGATGGCCTTGAGTTATGAGACTGTAATGCCACCAATCATGGGCCATCCCGGTTAGGTGAAGAATGGAAAACTTGATGGCATTTGCTTCTATCATTGGGCTTAAGGATAGGTAGGTATCTAATTTTTGTACCCATGATCGGGCAGTGGTCTTACCTTCTCCATCAAAGTTGGGAATGGTTAATTTGTTGATCCTATTCTTGAGTTCTTTATCAATTGAGTCATTCCTTTCCCTTCTATGGGTGTTTCTTTGTTTGGCTTCACAATAGTCCTTAAATGACACAAGCTCCCTCATTTCAGGTTCTAGCATATAATAGGCTACCAAAATCTCATCAACACTTTCTACCGGGGAACTATTGGCATTGCTTCCTTTCTTGGGTTCTTCATTTGGCAAGAAAGGGGGGCGAGTGGGTCTAGAACTTGTGTCCTGAGCAGGTGTGGTATGGTTGTTCTCAAAGTGGTTGGAGTTGGCCTCATTTGCATGAATGTTGCTTAGATTTTGGAGGGCCTGCAGTAAGGCTTGGCTGGTTTTTTCATTTTGTTCTATTAGGGTTTGGGCTCTCTTCTCACTATTCTGCATGAAGGCCCTAAGCTCATCTCTTAGTGGATCACCCATAAGGTCATTTTCAAGGTTGTTATTCCTAGAGCCTCTTCGGTGGTAGGTTTTCATGATTTCCCACGGGATGGCAGGAAAGGTGCTCTGATACCACTTTGATGTTCCCTTAATTGGCTGACTCTAAGGTTGCTGTTTGACAAGGATTTTGAGGCCTTATTTCCCCCTCCCAAGGATCCTTCACAATGGTCAAAGTCTTGCATCATCATTTATGTACAAGCCACATTCCTACATGTTAGCATTAACATCCAATATCCAGAAATCAAACATAACAGTACTTGCAGATTTTAAACAGAAGAAGAAATTATTCAGCCCATTAGGAGAGGAGAATCCTCAAGGGGCCAACGGTCACCACCTCCTATTGCCCAACCCATATCTCAGGCTTGCGGAGCAAAAAGTCTAGGCGGAACCCCCATCCCTCCATGAACCAACCCTTGCGTTGGGCCCGTGGGGCAGAATGCCCAACCCTTGCTTCAGGCCAATGTGGCGGAACCTAGATGGAGTTTTTAGACAAACCACTTAAGTTATGATTCAGCTCTCCTGTTAGGATGACAAACATAATACAGACAACTCTATATAGTTTCCAGATATGCAATCATTATTGCTTGTATTTTCATTTAATATGTTCTGAGGATTCCCACATAAGTATATAATTCAGTATGAGAATAGAACAGAATGCAAAGTCCAGATAACTAGATTGTTGTCCTTTAATCATCCCTCTTATTTCACAGATTGATGCAGTCCTACAACTTAGATCAGTTTAGTATATGCATACAGTAGCAATGAGTTCAAACATGAGAATCCATTAAAGTGCAGAAATTAATAAATTAGTATTCATGTCTACAAATCCAGTATAATTGCTAACATGAGTTCGATCTAATGGCTAAAACTCAGAAATCAATCACTATCTTTACAGTAGATAAACCATTGTGGATCTATAGGCATTGATAACTACACAATCCGCTCAATTTGGGATGTTGTTGTTCATTGGAGCAGATTTCATAATAGACGCCTTAGGGCGAATTCAGTTCAATAGGTAAGGATAGTAAAGGTAGCTGGGACGTTTGCTGAGATTGACTGAGGATGTAATCACACAGAGGTCGGATTATATAGATATGAGTCATACAAAATCCTGAAAATATTATTATGCCATGACTTGGGAAAATTAAACATTAACGCTAAGTGAGAGAACTCACAAATATTCTTGATGCCGCGATTCTCTTCTGTCTTCGATTCTTCTTCCTTGTTCGTTTGGGCCTTCCGTCTCCCTTCTTATTTCTAGGGGATGAAACGTTATGCCCTCTCTCAGTCGCAACCTCTTCCTCAGTCGTGTCCCATTGCTAGGAGGTGCATCACGCAATTAGTTGAGGCACATTTATAAAGTGTTTATTCGAAGCATCATATTATGTAGGAAACCTGCTTCCCTGCTTTTCAGAATCATTCGGTTTACACTTTTTTTCTCGTTTTTGCGTTTTGAAAAGAAGATGCTGAATAAATTTATATAAAATAATGCAATACTGGAAATGATTAAATCTACTGAAAATGCTGATGCCAGTCTATTTATTAATCCTCTGGAATGATTACAAATGAGATCCAATAACATGCAATTAAAAAAGCAACAGTATTTTGATGAAAACCTGATTATTGCAGCAAGCTGAAAGAAAACTCTGTGAACGTTGTGATAACTTCTGAATGAAGATATCCCTCTGAATGCAATAGATCAGCTGATATTTCACAACCTCTGAACTGCAACACTGAAGATGGCTCGTTCTCCAATGCCTGTAGAAACTGAAACCCTTGGCTTCGTTCTCTGAAGAAGACTTGATCAAAAATCAATTTCATAACATAATGAGCTCAAATCCCAATGAAACCCTTATATCTCCTCAAGAGTTCAAATTTTCTCAATTAGGTTTTATTTAAATAAATTCGAACTTTTCTTTTTTTAATTTTTCAATAGTTAAACACTTTAATTATAAAATATAATTAAAAGTGGCCCTCCAAATGATGGGCTTACCCTTTAGCAGAATCACTTGCTATAATAACATATTATAACTTTATATTATAATGCTCAGCACTAATATTTAATTAATTTAATTAAATATTAATATCTCTTTCATTATTTATCCATGCCTAACTGCTTATAGCAAGTCAGCTGACCGAGGAAGGATCACGCTTAAAATCCCTTTACCGCTTAAAAATAGTTGTGGGTCCCACGCTGACTGCCAAGAACTGCTAAAAATAGCAACTTCAGCAAAAAGCGTCCGAATGAGCCCGAACGAAAGCCAACTGATCAAGAACTGCCAATCTGAAGCTGAGCCAACTCCAACTAGACCCTCTATACCATCCATCAGCCTACGAGGGTCGCATAATAGGCTAACTCTTACGAACTCTGATGCTCGCCAAAAATGGGGACATTACAGTCCGCCCTCCCTGAAATTGCTTGTCCCCAAGCAATCTCCACGGCAAAGAAACTCCAATCCTTGGGAGGCCCAAAAGAAAACCTGTGAAATGTCCCACACACCATGAACTGTCTCCTGTAGCATCAACAAAAACTCAACTGCGCAAGCTATCCCTGGATCCCAAACCCAGAGTGAAAGTCTGTCGTGACGGTCATCCTCAGGCTGCCACTGCGCTCTACTGCCTCCAACTTCACCATGCTGAGAATAGTGAAGTAACCCAATGGGACCCATCCAATACTCAGTGCCAAAACTGTCACCACCTGGATCCCAATACAATCTGAATTCACATCCATCTGTCATGCGGAGAAAAGAACTTCTAGAAGCATCTGCTACACTGAATCTTTCCCTGTCCTCTGCTAAACCCTCATGAATGTGATAACTGACCAAGCCATCATGCCAACTGACACCGTAGTCATCTTGTAACCATGTACCCATAAGAAAACCTTGTGACATAGAAGTAGCAAACCCAGTTGGATACATATCGGCATGATGTAAAACTGATAGTCAGTTCTAAGGGTCCCCTAGGAATGAGGCCCGACGCTTTAATCGCTAATCCCACCTTCTGAAGATGGTGAATACCCATCCCACAACGGATGGTATAACTTCGGGGCTGATCCACATCGATGCATCATCGAATCCTCCGTGTGTGGACCAAAGGAGAAGTGATAAACACTCCTCACGATGCAATCAAGATAAAATGCTCCCACCTCTGTCAATGGCTGTCCATCATAGTCCTGGGGAAACAAATTAGCATAAGTACAAATCTCCATACTGGATGATGCCCCACATATCTCCTGTGACGACGATGAAGTAGTGACGTGACCTGCCACACAACTCACGGAAAAATCAACCATCTCATCACAAGAGCTCTCAACCAAAACA
>VDFB02119897.1:0-14454 GCA_007258455.2 Sequoia sempervirens | reverse complement strand
TGATTTTGTTGTAATGAATCAAGCCCATGAGGTTGTAGCATGTAAGCTTTGAATATATAATTTTATTTTCTAAAAATAATTGAAAGTGATTCATTTTTTTGTCTCGTATCTTCTGTGTTTGTACCTGTTAATGTTATTTATGTGGGTTTTAGGCAGTGTAGCCCTCATCATTAATCATTAGAAATCATGCTTGCAACATATTGATGGATTGTTATATTAGGATAAACTTTAGAAATATTATTTTTAAGGCTTGACCTCTAACTGATTTCATAGGGGTAATCTCCATATCAAATTATTTATTATCATTTTCTATATTTGGGTTCACTTGTCATCAACAATTTTTTGATTGTAGAATCTAATACTATGGCTATCACTTAGATTATCACAATATAGTGTCTAAACTTATTTATAACTCTTAGCAATCCATATTCCTATTTCTCTATATTTTGATATTTTAACTCAACATATTTGAGGGGAACATAATTGGTATTTCCTCTTTCAATTCATTTGTTTGAGTTAGGATAGAGGCATGAGTAGTATCTAAGGAAATATAATATATATAAAAAGTTTTTTCTTAATCAATAATTTTAAAAATTAGAGCATTGAATATGGATTTCTTTATTTCTTTAAATATAACCTTAGATTTTGATGTCCATTCAATTTTGGCATTTATTTTTTACATTGAATTCAAAGGCCTACCTAACTTTGCAAATATTATGATGAATTTCCTTACAAATTTAATCTTACCAAAATAAGAATTCAACTCTTTCATGTAAGAAAAAGGGCTCTACGGTAAAACTAACACATCTTCCTATATCACAAAGGAAAGGACTAAAATTGATCTCAATTTCACCCACTTGGCTACTAGCCTCAATGGAAGAGCTAGATTGGTGGACCAAGGTTTTAGTCCTTTGATGTGGATATGATCTGATATTTTATTAAATGACTATTAATTGAATTAATTTAATAATATAAATATTCAACTAGGTTAAATATGAAAATGCAACAAACTATTATGATTTTAGCAAAAACATAGAACTTGAAACCAAAAACAAAGTTTAGAAGAGTAGAGTGTAGACACAAAGGAACCAGGCACATAGATTGGAGCTTGAAATGGATAGATAGGGGCACTAGAACCCTAGACCTAGAAGTTTAGTCACTCAAAATCAAAATTTAGATATCAGTTGGTCCAAGCTATCTATAGGTTCTTCTCTGGACTCAATGTTGAATCATTTTTGTTGCTGATGAAATCCACTTTCCCTAATTTGTTAACTTGTAGGACTTGAATTATTGATTGAGAAATTAGGTCTTCAAACCTTTCCTAAATTCTCTTCAGATCTATAGCCTACACACAATGAAGAGAGTAAAGGGTTGTTTCATATCTAGTGGTTTCCTATGTGAAAACCCATTTCTACCTCCATAATAGCTATGATGATGTAAAAGAGATCTTACCCTTGGTCGGAAAGAGGCTAAATGATAAACAAGTGAAAATTTGATAATTATTGCTACTTATCACTTAGATTTGTATTCCTTTAGGATTGAAGTTGAATTGTACTCATCACCTTCAAGGGGAAATTCAAGCTTGATTTTAAGTCTTGTAATTTTTAGTACTCTTAAAACAAATGGATATGAAACATAAAATAACTCACATGAATACATGATGCTTGACTTGAATAATGTTGTAATAATTTTATTAACTCTTCTCTTGACTTTTATTGAGGATGCTCAATTACTCTCATCAAAATTATAGGATTTATTAGGTGTTTCAAATGATGAAAAATACTTGTATTTATATGCAATTATTTAATTTCCTGTAAATTAATTATTGAAAGATTACAAATGATTTTGGATTTCTAAATGTTAAAATGCTAACATAGAAATATTTTAATTGGGGCTAAAATAGGCTATATAGGGGCACTAGTTCCCTATTTTAGACCTATTTTGGGAAATTAAGTATCAACAAATGAATATTAAATCCTTATTCCCAATTCAACTCTTAATTTTTTAAAGATTATTATAAAATGGGAATATTAAAAGTATAATTAGGTTTGAATACACATAAGGTGGAGCTAAACCTAGTGTGAAATTGTCAAGGATGAAAATTCATGATGCTACATTTAGCCCCCACTTTAGTGAGAGTATAACCTTATTCTCATGCTCACACTATAGTAAGAATAAGCCAAGAAGGGTTCATTTATCCAAAAATTAAAGAGATAGGATGACATCAAATCTAGGTGATATTCTAGGCCCTAAACTCAAGGTCTTATGACATAACAATGTAAGGAAAAAGCAACACACATAGATGAGGTGCAATACAACATAAAAAAACATGAAGAATACACAATGAAGACATAAAAGACAACATAATGAAGAAACAAAGAAAACACAATGAAGGCACAAAAAAAGATGTAGAATACACACAAAAGACACAAGGTAGAAACATAACAATACAACATAAATAATGAAAATGAGACATAAATAAAATGTTAGTACACTAAAAAGGATAATTGATATGAAACAACAACATTAAACAAAATATTTCTACTCTATTTCTCTTAAAAGTGATAATTGATATGAAACCACCTATTTTCCAAGGTCTCTATAGTTGGTTCTCAACTATGCTATTGTCATTCAATGTCCATGCAACTATAATATTCAAGGGGCCTTTGTTGGTAAATGGGTACAAAGTGGGTAGTACGAGGTAATCTAACTTGGGGTTTTAAATAAATAGAAAGAGATCGATCAAAGTCTTAGAACAACAAGATGTGAACACATATTCTTTCAAATTTAGACATGCAATTCCTCTAATGAGCATTTCCTATTTAGTTGAAATTGTAAAATGAAGTAATTGAGAAAGTTCATGCAATCACATTCATTAATAGTGCAGATTTAATACTCGTAATACCATTCATCATCACTTTTTTTTTAACCTTTCAATAATAAATAGCACAAGATCATCACCAAGATTCACAGATCAATAAACAACAAGAAAATCATCCACAAATAACACAATAGATGGTTTTAAATTTAGTATCTTCTATTGATTTTCATCAATTAAGAGACATTTATACATAGTAAAATCTACTAGCATACACAAAATCATTGTCTAACAGCATTACCGTAAACTAAAAAACTTCTAAAAATAAACTACTTGCATTAAAAGATGCAAAAATTGTTCAACTGTCTTGTGTAAAGCTGTAAAAATAAACTGTATCTAGTCTTACACAGCCAATCTGACTTCAATCAACCGACCTTTACAATAAGGAGAAAATTTTAACTTATAGAAAGAATTAACATTAATATCTCCTATCAAATATTATAATCCATGAATTTGGGGCCCAGATCCATGATTATAGGGGTGCCTCCAATTAAGTTTGAGTCCTTTATTTTCTGAAATTGTTGGAGATGGGAAGTATGCCTTGTGCCAATTTGGCCAAAATTTGAATGGGAGTTATTGCTTTGCTAGCTACTAATCACTGCACCCAAACTATGACCTATTAAAATTGATCTAGAGTTGTCTATTTGTCAAAAACTAATCTAGAGGTGTTGCTATCCAAAGGGTGCTTGGAATTGATTGACATTTTTTACTTCATCCCTTTTCAAAAAATAAGAATATTCATTTTGTCACTTAGCCACTTTTAGCTACTTTGGACACCTTAACCTGCTTGAAATAATCATTAATATTGTTGAAAATCTACTGCAAGGTCTCATCTTCAGGCACATCTACCCATTCCACCTTGAACATTGCTCTTTTGAACTATTTGGTAGTGGTTGTATACATATCTTGCAGCTGTGTAACATTCTGAGCAGTGTCATACATAAAATCTGATGTCCATCAGCTTGTCCAGAAGAAGTCCTTCATCATCATCTCCTTTCTTAATCATTTCCACCAACCTATTATTCCATTGAGCTTTCATTTATTGTAAGGAAATCAACCTAGCATCTGGTGAAGCCTCCTTACCAATCACTTCAACAATAATACCTTTAATGACCTTTCTTTCGTTAGACAAGTCTTGTTGAGCCTGTTGCAATATTCTTCTATGCTCCATAAGAACTTCTATTTTGAAGATCATTATATTCATACATTTATCAAGATAACCAAAAAATTGATCTTCCAAAATGGAATATTCAATCACATCTTCCTCAAGAACTCTTTTCAATATCCTCAACTTCTACATATATCCTACATATATATCCTCTTCCTTTCTAAGCAACTTGATATACTTTTCCAAAAACATAACCAACTCACCTACCTATGTATAACTCTTTGAACTAGTAGTGAAAATATCCTTTGTGTCCTTCTTAAGAAGGTTAATCCACTTTTCCATCATCTGGGTTTTCCTCTTTATTTCAGTTAGCTTATCCACGTCTTTGCAACTCATTAAGATAGGAACTTCTGATGGTGTTGGCTGTTCAAGAGTGGATGTAATCAGTTCTTTCAAAAAACTCTTCATGGCCCTACTTGAGCTCTGAGCTCATCCCTGGCCTGCTTGTCTTTAACCAGTCTAGACTTGGTAGTGGTGGCCATAATATCAATGAGATTTATTTGTTGATTTTTGGTTCATTTACCTAGATTGGCAGTGCTCACTTGGTAATCTGATGAAGCCTGCAACTCCCTTTCATCTTTATCAACCATTGGGGTGGAAATTTCAGCTACTAAGTCTCCATCATTAGTGAGCCTCATGGAATGAATGGCTCAAGGCTTCTTCTTAGGCTTCACTTTGTCCACTTCTTTGATCATGTCATCCCATGTCACTAGTTGAGTCTGAGCCTGCTACATTTTCTCCAAATTTAACTTAAGCCATGTAGGAGCTGATGGTTGAGTTGTTACTTGTTGAGTACTTGTTGAGGCATTGATGAAGGAGGTATAGAAGAAACTATTTCCACTATCTTCTCAGAAGAATTCTTTTGCTGCTCTAACTATTCTTTCTAAAATCTCTCCTATTCCATCCTTTCATTTTGATCCTTTATGTCTATTATCTTTTTCATCTCCTCCTCATTTTGTGCAACTTCTTCTTCATCCCTTAATCTTTGCTGCTCCAACTCCATTGCACGAGATTCCTCTTTAGATGTGTTGTCTTGTTCAGCTCTCATTTATTGTTCAAGCTCTTGTGTAGGAGCCTCTTCTTCAAATCTCTTATGGGATTCTGTAGCCTCTTTTTCTCGAGCTAGCTCTTCATCCTTATTTCTTTGTTCCTCTTCCTCATCAGGTAACTCTTCAAAATCTTTCTTTTGAGAAGCTTCTATTATTTCCTTCTACTCTTCTTCATTCAAAACATCATTCATTGTAGCCTCATACGAAAGGCTTCCCTCTTTGAACCCAGTGTCTTCTCCAAATTCTTCTCTCTCAAGATATTCTTCCCATTCTTCATTTTCTTCATGAAGAAGAGTTTCTTCAAAGTCTAAGGACACAAGTGACTCTGTAACATCAACTGTGTCTCTTCTTAGTTGGATTTTTTCCATAGTTAACAGCAGAGGAGGGTATCCCCAATGAAAAAGGCAGAAGGACCTTCTTTAGTAATTTCTTCCTAGGGTACAACAAATCCATAAGTGTGGCACCAAGACTGGAATGACCCTGTAAGAACAACTGATAAGTAACCTTCATTGAAATTTCTTCCTCTGTTGGGGAAGGTCTCTATGGTTCAAATAATCTTCTCCAACCCTTTGCATTGTCATGTTTCAGCAAGGAGGAAGTGCATAAATACAGAATCTTTCTTCCTTGATGCCCTTAATCCTTGTTTACATAGATTGTCATTTTAGGCTCCTCACAACAACCATTTGTGAAATCCTACTGATATTAGTCACTTTCTCCATCCAATTAATTGTATCTAAATCCTTGGTGGCTACTTGATCCATTTCATACCAAGAATCAAGAGTGATCCCATCATAAGGTGCCTTTTGAAGGTCCCCTAAATTCAAAGTCCCTCATTTGGGGAATGAACTGTTATCCCTTCTCACTTCCAACCGATTCATAAGCTTCAAAAGTCTTGAGAAGTATTAATGTGAGGGGAAACTATGAAGCATATAAACCATTCATCCTCCCCTTAGGATCAAAGTCCTTCCTAGATGTATGAAGCTTGAAATTCATGGAATGAAATTCCTCTATTGCTGATTTGATTGCTATAGAAGAAGAACAATTAAAACTCCCAATCACATTGGTGGAAATTATAACATAACTAGCTCATGCATTTATAGAACTTTAGTCACCCAAATGTTTGTTGAGCAACCCATCAAGACTCCACCATCCCAAAAAACACCTTGGTAACTTGAAAGGGTGCTTGTCATATACAAATAATCTAACTAGGTGGATTTGGGGTATTCTATAAACTAATATCCCCACTCTTCAATAAATTCTATTGCTTCCCATGACAACTTGAAGCCAACATCTCTTGTGAGCTGATTAATGATAACATAAAAAAATGCATCATTCACCCTTTTGAAGTGCCTTTTTGTTGCCTTCAACTTTGGTTGGTCACAGTGCTCCCATACTTTTTTTTGATCTAGACCATCATCCATTGATCCCATAGTGTCACAACCCCTATTTTCAATAATTAATTTATAATTTAATATTACTATTTAAAAGTTCATTGACAAAACTCATGTGTGTGAGAGGAAAATGCTCTCGACAGAGGGAGAGTACCATCGAGGAGGGAGTGTCTAGCTGATGTAAGAAATCATGGTGAAAGAAATCTACACACACACTTAGATGACATTTAGTTTCCTTTTCTTAGCATTAGTTAATAAATTGAGGTTATAGTTATTAGAAAATTCCCTAGAAAAATAAACAGTTTAATTTATTTTAAAGTGCAGCACTGATTTGCTGCATATTTTTGATAGTGATTTTAATTTCATGTATTCATGATACTATGTTGTTATTTTACTAGCTTACATCGGGAGTGGATGATGGTTTTTTACACAATGCTATTAGCAATTATATGAATGATTGATTACATGCTTTTGGTTAGTTGATTATTTGAGTTAATATTGATATATGCATATCTGTAGTTAATTGATATTTTAATTTTGTCAGTTTTGATGTGACACTGTATTGGTGAAGGGAACGGGATTGCATCACTCGCTTGCGAGTGACCTATGATTCCATGATTTTGTCTTCACAGTGTGTTTGATTCATGATTTATATATATGTACTTATACTTTTACAGATTGTAGATTAGGACACTGAATCCACCGATTCTGCCAAGTTTGAGCATGTCCATTCCCAACATACAGTTGATTAGATTTTTCTGTCATTACCAACCCCAGAAGTCACAATGTGTGTTGTCACCTTGTGATGCTTTTGTTTTGTTGTCCAGTTGCCAATTACTGCTATTTATTTTGCAAGGTATGTTATTTGGGAAATTAATGTTAATTAATGCTTATAATGGTTTTTAGTGATTATTTAATTAATTTTGATTAATATTGTTAGAAGTTTTATATTTGATTTAATTAATTAAATTAAATTTATTTTGTAAAGTGATTTAATCTTTGTGATTAAATTTATTTTATAAAGTGATTAAATTAATTAGATTAAATTTAATTAGAAATTAGTATGAATTGTGAATTATTAAATGCATAAATATCTTGTAATTATCTTAGAGGAAATATTTGTGATTTGGTTGGAAAGATATTTTATTTGTGACATGTGTTAGAAAAATTAAACACTTTTGTTGGGAATTAATTCTCAGAGAGAATATTTGCATTAATTGCAAGAGGAAAGAGGCTACTTCATGACAATGAGAAAAGATATTTTTAGAAAATAGTTGTTAAAATATTTTGGGGAAGAAGCTCTCAGGAAATTTTGGCTCAAGCCCATTTTCATCCTCTAGAAAAGTGTACACTGAAGAAGCTTTGGTAACTGGAATATGAAGGAAACCTACTAAACATCATTACTCTGCCATCCAAAACAAGGTCTTTAAATTTTATTTGACATGCAAATTGAAAGATTTCATACAAGAAGAATATACATTTGTGTAGAAGCTTTAATATATTTTGTAAATTTGAAAGATTGTCAGGTTTGGAAAATTGTTGCGAAAGCTTAGAGCTTCTGTAGAAATTGATTTAAAAAAAAATAGAATACGCAGAAGAATTTTATAGTAAAATCTAAGAGCCTCTATAGGAAAATTGTTTTTAAACAATAAAAATTTTGGAGTTCTCCAGAGGGAATTCATTTCACCTTCCCTAATAAAATTTCAGAAACCTCGACATTGGAAAAGACTTCCTATAGAAGATTGATGCTTTTTTTCCCAATTCAATTTTATCTATTAGAAATTGGAAAACTGAAGATTTTTGTAAATATTTCCTCAGAGAAAAATTGTTAATTTTTTTCCCTTCTGGGAAATTGTATTTTATTTAATTATACATATATATATATGCATGTTTATTCCTAAATTTTCTTGTAGAAATTATATCTTGAAAAAATCTAGATTTAAAATCTGTACAACGATTTTAAAAAAAAATCGTAGGACTGAGTTTATATTTGTATGGGGGTTGGGGGGGCTACCCCCATAACTTCCCCCATAGGGGGAGGCGAACTATGGAGGCAGTGCCTAGCGCTACCTTCACATGTCGTGCGCCCCATCTGGGAGTCGGCTATGTATACAACCCAACACAACCAACTTTTGTCCCCTTAATTAATTCAATTTCATTTTTAATGTCTTTTTTTAAATTAAAAAATATAATATATATATATATATATATATTATATGTATGTAAGTATATATTCATTTATATATTTATATATATATATATATGTATATATATGTATATATATATTGTAATTGTTTGAAATTAATTCATTTCAAATAATTAAATAATATATTTATGTATATATAAATATATGTATATATACATATATATACATATATATATACATATGCACATACATACACACACACACACACACACAATAATATTGACATATATATATATATATATATATATATATATATATATATATATATATATATATATATATATTTAAATGGATATTTCTATAACAGGTGCATGTAATTGCACAAGTTAGATATTTTAAAATGAAATGTTTCAAAAGAGGAAATTGATTTTTATTTATATGTAATTGGGAAAATTGAAATAAACAAATAGAATTAATTTCTTTATTCTCTGTAAGTGAAATTGTAATAAGCTAGTTTATTTGAGCAATGCATTTTGTATTCTTGAGATGGAAATTGGATTTAGGAAATCCTAATGGTAGCTTTATTTCCCTTCCCCCTAGATTCTATTAAATTAAGGATTTCTGTTCTTGTGTTGGGGAATTGATAGTCATGTAAGTCCTCCTGCATGATGTTGTTCATGAGGTTGTTGTGATTTATGGTTCAACCCTTGATTTCCCTTGGGTAGTGCACTTGGTTGAGTTTCAGTTAAACACTAGGTTATTATGAACGAGATGTGTTGCTTCTTATATTTTGGATTGGGATTTAATATCCATTGTGTGCACTTTGTCTACCCTTGGTTTTTGGATTAGATCTTTGTGTTGTCAGTAGGGGAGTGGCTTTCAATGGGGGCCAATGCACAAAGTGGTGCCAGGGTAACTAATATGAGAGTTATTAATTGAGGAAAATTAAATAATTGTATTAGGGGAAAGGGTAGCTTAAATCATATAACTTGTTAATTGTGCCTCGCTCATGGGCTCAAGGGCTTGTTTAAATTTGGGATGAGATGAGAAGGCCTAGAATTACAACATCATTATCTTGTCCCTTTGAAAGATATTTGATTCCACATCGGTTTGCATGTGGGGTTGGGGATTGTGAGAGGCTACTAGGGTAACCCAAGATGGGGGTCGGGGCCTAGGAAGATCTACCAGGGTAACCCATGCAACTTTGTGATGACACTCCTCCTATGACAACAGTATGTATTGTGCAGTTGATATACTTGATTATTTTACTCTGGAAGCAATGTAACCTTTATGTATGTATTGTTCTTGTATGGTATAGTATTGTGTGTTTCCTGTGTCTAGAGGTTCTTGGTTTTTCCTAGGAAGCCCTTTTACTATCTCCTAGCATGGGGGTGGGCCTTTAGGTACCACTTGGTTGGGTGCAACATGCACCTTACACCATTGAGTTTCCACTACATGTTCGTGATGGTGGGATCTTCTAGACTGAGAGCTCTCACAAGCCAAATTGCTTTGTGGTTTCTTATGTCTCTTCAGACGCCTATACTTTATATGTACCTACTCCTCATTTTATATTTGAGAGGACTTTGTATCATTATTAGGCGATCTTCCCATTTTGGAAATGAAATCTTGTAACTTCTTTATGAATGAATGCACCTATGGACATCTTTACTCAAAATTTTGTATCTAATTGACAGATTTTTAATGCTTGATGATTTTATTTATTCATGACTGTATTATTTATATGTTATGGTTTAGTTTATTTTATATATTGTGGGACTAAATGTCACATACGTGGTACCTAGAGGATGCAGGTTAAGTGTAGTTCACTTGTTATTAATTACACTTTAAAAAAAAAAAATTGTTATGCTTCCATTGTATTTGTGTCATCCTCTAGAGATACGTGGCGGGGCGTTACAATGTGATTTTTATTTAAAATATATATGTGAAGGAAGAAAAATTAGGATTATTTATTTATTATTTTTTAAAATAATTATGATGCAAAGTTAATTAATAAATCATGCTAGTTTTATTAGATAAATATGAGAAAAATGTTGGAAAAAGAAAGCAAGATTTAGGAAATAAAACAATGAGATGGAAAAGAAGAAAAATAGAAAAAGGGACTTAAATTTAGGAAATAAAACACAGAAGAAAAGAAAAAAGAAAAAAGAAAAAAGAAAAGAAAATAATAAAAGAGATTAAACTCTCATTCTTTTAGCACACACAATAATTATTCACAAGCATTCAATCTAAAAAAAATAGAGATAGAAGAATTGGGAATTTGGAAAAGTGGAAAGAGGAATGGTGAAGAGGAAAACAAGATCAAAAAATAAAGAGAGAGTCATCGATTGGAAAACATTTAAACAAGAAAGGAAGAGAAGAAATTCTTGGAGCATTGAAAAACATCTTTATATTTACAGGTTCTTCTTGTTTGTTTACGAGCTACACCATTAAATAGCTTGTTAATTTTGAGAAATTATGTGAATGATTTGTAGACATGAGTTTGAATGTGTACAATAACCTCTTAAATCATCAATTCCATGAATTCTTGAGTTGTTATTAAAAGATTTATTTAGATATCTTTCAAAAATTGTGAATAAATATGCATACATATGCATGTATTTTCCAATACATGCATATGTGTACATATTTATGCCATGCACATGGTTGTTCAAACCAATGAATACAAAAAAATTAATGTTTTCATGCCGATTCAAAACAATTGAGACAAAAAATTCTTCCAGTTATTGTATTTTAAACACATTCATAGTTGAAGCATTCTTCAATACTGCTATAGCATGTATATGCACTATTGTAGCATGCATATACACTTTTGTAGCACATATTTATGTTGTTTTTCATATATTTATATTGATGTTACAACATATATATAGTAGCTTCAAACTTTGTATTGCTATTATAACCATTCATACTATTGTTTTAGCTTACTACATCATTGTTCTAGCCTATCATACTATTGTTTTAACTCATTATATCATTGTTCCAGCCTTATGCATTACTATTTCAAGCTTTCCTATTATTGTCCCAACTTTATACACTATTATTTCATCATCTATGTTGATGATATAAACTTATGAGACCAATTTTGAGTGCAAATTAATAGCAAATTAATAGCAAATTGATCAATGATAGAAAGAATAAAACTAGATTTAAGAGAGTAGAAAACATTGATTCTCATTTTTATACAAGAAATCATTTTTGGAATCCTTCATTGGGAAAACATGACTAAAACCTAGCATTTTAACTTACAAAATCGAACCCAATAAATCATTGCATAAATTTTATTAAAGGCTGAAAATAATCATTGATTTATCTTATGCATTAATTATATGAATAAAGATATTTACGTGAAAGTAAACATGCATTAAATTGATAGAAATAATTTGACTTAATTTTTCCTTTTTAATCAAAGAGAAGTGATTGAATGTCTTTGAAAGTAGTTGTTTTCATTGCAATTGATATGATATTTGGAACATTATTTAAGTATGCTGAAATCAAACATAACAATTTGTTTATTTCAAATCCATTTCATATTCTATTTATATCTAGGTAAATATTTGATAAAATATTGTTTCATTTGTATAGATAAAAATTGAATGATGAGTAATTAAATCATTACAAATGAAATTACGTTTCTTTTGTCAAGTGTTATTTCTAGAATATATATATATATATATCCTTATATGATTTGAAATCCTATCAAAAAGAATAATAGGAGATAAATAATGTCTAAGGAGAAATAATGGGTTAATTCTTCAGATAGATTTAAAATAATAGTATTACCTTGCAAATTAAATAGAAAGTTTAAATGACTATCAATATTGTTGGTATTGATAAAGTTTTGTATACGTAAAAAAATAATGATGTGAGTAATTTGGATTAAAGTGAATATATGAAAGAGTATGATGTCTCTACTTGTATCTTATATATATATATATATATTGAATATACTTGTATGAATAGGATAGTCTTCATAGAAATAATAGCAAATCTTATATTGATCACTAGAATTTAATAATTGATTGTATGAAAACCTTGAGGCAATAGTGATATGATCTATCCATGAAACTATTGTGGACTCTTTAGACTGAGTACAACTTGAACGTTGGAATTGGAACTAAATTTATTATATCAACCTTTGGACATAAAGTTAGGCCTAATGAGAGCTACGGTTAGATTGATCAAAATTCAATATAGGTCCAACTTGATGATAAATTTTTTAAGGTTGTCCTTAATCACTTATAAGATAGGAATTAGATATTTATTGGAACATAATAGGACAGAATTGAGAAGTATGTATGAACTATGTATGCAAGTTCACTTATGCATTTATAAGTAATAAGTTAAGAAGAGCACAATTTTCTTTCACCTATGCTAGTTCTTGTATTCTAGGCCCCTCATGATGGGTCAGGATTTCTAGTTGGAAAGCGTGAGGAATCTATGAGATTTTTGGTAGGGTGGATATCACCCAATGATATTCTCTCACTCTTAGGTTTGAAGGTGCTCATGCAAAAGATGTTATTTTCTAATATGTTATTCATGTAAAAGCCTATGTGGCAAGAACTTGTAAAGGCACAGCCTTGTTTGACTCATGATGTATGTAAACCTACTCTACTATATAATAAAGGAAAGCAGTTGTTTTATCTATTATAAGTAAATTGACTAGTTTTATGCATTTGCATTCCAATTGCTGGGTCTGGTTGTTGTTTATTATGTTGTGAATTGGGTCCTATGATTGCGGTCAGGCCTGGTTGTTCATCTTTGAACCGGCATGTAAGCTTTCTCCAATGTTCTATTCCCCATCCAACATTAAGGAGAGTCTTATCGTTGGAATTCCCCAAGATGGTGCCCTATAATGATTCCAATAAAGTTCCATTTTGTCAAGTACCCCACCCCGAAGAGGGAGAGGGAAGTTTTGCGTGAACCCGAAGGGAAAATTCCACGATGATAGTGACGCAAGTACGATGAAATAGACCCGAGGCCGCACTCCAGCCCGTGTTAGCCAAGACAAGAAAAAGATTAGGACATGACCGGTCAACTTCAAATCGACATCCTTACAACTCTCTAGGGATATGCCTTTAGAGAATAGTATGAATCCTCCTACCATGGGGAATAGAGATTTTTGAACTCCTGCCAAGGTTGAAATGATAGTAATTTCCTCAAGTGAAGAATTCGAGGAGCATGTACAAGGAAAACCACCTCTCAACATTGTAAACCTTGGGTCAGAAGAAGAAGAGGAACCAGAAGAGTTCCCTTTATCTGAAAATGAGATATTTTTTTTATGTATTCTCAGAAAAATGGAACTTTTACAAAGAATAAGGATGTAAAAATCCACCAATAATGAAATGAGATTCAATTGATATTGAGATAATTCAAAGTATGTGATTCAAAGTAAGAGGTATAACGAAAATAATTATTGGAAATAATCTTTCTATGTGAATGTAATTAGAGTTTTAGAAATTGGGTTGTTAAGTGACCATGTGTATTCTCCTACTCACCTCTAATCAAGGTGAAGTGTGGCATTGAGCTTCCATTGTATATTGTGAACCATGGATGTAATATTTTATTTTATTGAATGAAATGTTGTGGTCCAATATGAAATTTTTCTATTTTATTTATGCCTAATTATGGCCATCAAGATATTTTTTCCTTGCAATTCTTATAATCACTGAGATTGATTTTATATTTTGATGATTTTATTTCCGCTTTTTTTTTTTTTTCAATGGCTATGCTTAAACATTTGGACTACTGGTCCTATAATATGTTATGTTCTCCATTATTCCATGAAGGATTTCATGGAATGT
>VDFB02119896.1:0-16573 GCA_007258455.2 Sequoia sempervirens | reverse complement strand
TCATACATCAAAAAACCTTCCCTAAGATCCACAACTCAAAATGATAACAAAAAATTGCATATGAATCAATGAACACAATTATGTTGGATGCTATGTTCTACTTTGACAATTAATCACAAAACTTCATTCTGACTTCTGGTATGATCAAATGCTGATGTGCAGATCAAATCATTGACTAGGGTTTCCATCAATGACAACACCAAATGAATTGTGTGGTGTCTCTTTCCAAAAAAATCTACCCTTGATAACCAAAACCGTCCCTCCCATAGCATTTTCCCTTAAAGTCCATATGATTCATCTTAAGAGTTGTTAAACAACTACCCACTCAGTTGCGGGTAATTGAACCCAAGGTTGTTAAAAGATTCACTAATAAGTTGCGGTATCATAGGAAGACACTTTGCCTAAAATCTAGCTTCATTCGCATGCACTAGAAGTGGAGCGATGTGTCTTTAAAGATCACTTTGTTTTAAAAAAATCTTCTCCACTACACTAGATACCCAAACTAAATGGCCACTCCTTTAACTATCTTTTTATGAAATTTCATGTAGACATAAGGGTTAGTGGTGCAGGAGCACCTATGGGTCCAATGGACCTAGTTTTTTTTGGTTTGTGATTTTTTTTGGTCTTTGTGTTTATGTGATGTAATAAGGTCCAAAGGACCATTTGTGATTGATTTGAAATAAGTTGTAAGGCATTTTTGCCATTTTTGCTTGTTGTGGGCAATCAAAACCTAGTTGGTCAAAGGAGGTCAAAACCCTCCACAAGTGTGCGTAAGGGATGGAAATAATTTATTTCATGTTTGTAAGCCTATTTAGGCATGTTTTTATTGATTCAAGTAGGTTTGGAGTCATAGTCTTCAAAATGTAAAAGATGTAAAACGTCTAAAAAGGCCTAATGGTCATAAAAAGGTGTAAAAAAAGAACTTAATTGTCTTCCAACGTTCAACTAATTCAAAAATTAGTTAGAGATAGTTGGAATGGGCATGGGAAGACTATGTAAACCTCCCATGAGGTCGAGAGGAGGCTGTTGGAGGATTTTGGAAACTTTGGAATCAATAAAACACTAATTTTTTTGAGAAAAGGCACATTTTTCACTATTTTTCTTGTTGTACGGCCTGTTACAGTACTTGTACGGGTTAGTGGATGTTATGATTAGATAGGGAAATGAATTAAATTTTTGTTTCACTTGGTGTGGGTATGTTTCATCAAGAATTAAGGGAGATACACCCATTTTAGTGTTGGTGGGTTTGAAAACCTCATAACTAGGGTTTCTGTAATAAAATGTAGATAACTCCATTCTCCATCATGAGGAAATTCCAGCTCTTGGTGGAAATGGAGGCTTGTAAACTATGTTTTCATTTGGCATAGGTTTCATCTTAGGGATTTCAGATGTTTGGAAGGGTGTGTGTATGTTGAGCTTGGCATTCTTGTATGTGACAGGCTAAATTTGTCTAGTTTGGAGAGAAATATCCAAAGGAAGGTTGATATGGAGGATTTGTTGCTTGAGAAGGATATAATGGAGTTACTTGATGCCTGAAGAAACATTGTGAGGCTTGAGGGGTGTTGGGCAGAGCCTAGATATCATTGGAGTTGTTGTGCACAGACCTAATTAGGCCTTTAGGATAGTCTGTCTTTGGACTAGAAGTCCTAATTCCTTATTCAATCTGGACCTATGTATTTGTAGTTATGTGTGGGGACCCTTGGAGATTCAAAACCTAGATTTTGAGCCTTTTATGAAGTCTTTTGGGTTAAAAAAATTGACTGTCCTCTTGATAGCATTGGCTAGGCCTACTAGGTCTGAGTGGAAGTCTGATGGAATATGCCATTTCCAAGCATGGTGTATGTCTTTAAAGCATTATGAGAGAATTTTGAACATGTACAAGTCAATCTTGCCTGAGTTGGGAAGATAGTATTGTAAGTTCCTTGATTTGGCCTTTGGAAGCCTAGGGACAAGCCTAATAGGATGAATGATTGAAGATGACCCATGTTTGAGAGAAGTTGTGCCTCCTAAGTTTGATAACCCAACTTTTCCTCTGCATCAAATTGCTTCACAAACATTCCCACCTTAACCTTTGTTAACGAGCCTATTAAAGCTCTTACTCGGTAACTTGCAAGCATAAATAGAGTTATCAGGCATTAAAGATCACTCCAGAAGAATAAAGCTTCTCTTAGCTCAAGGATATTTACATAATAATAATCTAAAAACATATGTATTAATACCAATTACACAATCGAGGTCACTGTATAAACTCATTTATGACATAAGAAGTGACGTGTTTGATATAAAGTTGTCTTAGTCAAAAAATAACTAATGTTCAACCTTGATGATGTCACTTTCCCCCAAACGATTAGGTTGACATTAAACAACATGAAATAGACTTTAAATGACATCAACAACTTGTCGAGTCGAGAAATGGGTATCCTAAGATGGCAACAACTTGTAGGTGATTTTTAGAGATCTTTGCAAATTTGGATACCCAGTATCACTTACCCAACTCAAATAGGTTCACCATTTTGCACCAACACTAGACCTAAGATGGCGACAACTTGTTATTTTCCTTGTATCTATACCCTTCTCTCTGATGATGCTCTCCCTCCCTTTCTTAGAGGGTGGAAACCTGTTTCCTGAATGCAACTTGTAAACACCAACTCGAGATTAATGTATCATTAATCATTTCATAATCCTTATGAAATTATCACATCTTGACAAATTTTAAACACATGTCAATTTTGAGTAAAATAAACAAACTCATGAAAACATTAATTTTTCCAAACATTTTTACTAAACATAAAATCATTGAATCATGCATAATCATCTACTAATTACTTCAAAAGTAAAAAGTAAAACATAGTTAAAGTTAGGGGTGTAACATATTTAATTTATGCAATGTTTCTAAAATGTAAACAAATGTCCTACATATTTGAAAATTTTGATACCGAAATGATTTTTGAAACGCTTTAAAAATGATTTCACTACATGGATGTTTTGACCTAGATACATAAAACAAATGTTCCTGAAAATTTTCAGACTTATACTATATGTTACCAGCAAGCTTAGGAAGCACATAAATGAGGTTTTTAATGCTTTCAAAGGAAGTTTAAAATTTGGAACATGGGGTTGATTTGCCCAGACTGGTGAATGAGTGCCAATTAGGGTTTTTTTTCAAATTTTTTTCGAAAATTTCAATTATTTTTGATGCTTTTTATGTTGTATGAGCTGAAGACCAAATGCAAATGAATATTTTGAATGATTTTCAATGAAATTAAATGCAAAAATGCAAGTTGTATGAGCTTTCACTAATGCAAAATGTGAAACCCTAAAATGCAAATTAACCAATGCAAATCCTAATGCAATGTTAATGCAGGCCAAATCTAGGATGATGATGGACTCCAAATCAACAAATAAGGTATTCTAAATGTAGGTTCACCAAAATGGAACCTCTGAAAAATGGCGGAATATGTTGATCAAGTGCTATCACACCCACTTTCAAAGATATTCCACTCAAGGATAACCCTAGAGATCTCAATGCAAAAGAGAAAGAGATCTTGCAATAGGGTTGTCCTAGGGACTGAATATGATCTAATGAGGGGTTAACCACCAAGTTTAGACTTGGAAAAGACAATGAAATGCTAAATGAAATACAAAACCCTTTAAATATGATGCAAACTTGAATTAAATGACCTAGAAATGTAAATGAAACAAAACAAAAAGCTATAGAATAGGATGTGTGCACCTGGAAACTTGAAGAGGCTTGAATGAAGGCTAGAAATGATATTGATCCTAAAATTTTGGCCTATTGGGACTCATTCTCCATTCTAGGTGAATCAATCCCAGATCTAAATTTTTCAATAGGAGCAGGTTTCGGGCAAATGGGTATCCAAATCTACAAAGATCTCTGAAAATTCACTTATAGTGGGACTCATTCGCCAGTTGTGGTGAATGAGTCTAGTTTGGATTTTCTAGAAATTCAAAGTTTGAATCTTCTCTTCTCAGTCTGCTTTGTCCTTCCTAATTGATTTCTAGATTTGAAATTATGATTTCAGAGTTGTAGATGACCTTTTAGTGAAGATTATTACCTTACAAATGGGGAGACAAATCCAACAAGCTTGTAACCTAATATTCAATAATCTTCAAGTCTTCAAAGCACCTAGATCTACAATTACACAAAGAGAGAAAAAATGTTGATTGTTAGGGAATAGTGGTTTGCCTTGGTCAAACACCTTTTAGGTAATTAAACAAAATGACGAGACAAATAAATGAAGGCATGAAACATGAAATAAAGAACATGAATCATGGAAAATAATACCTTGGATGATGTCTTGTAAATCTGCAACTCAATATGAAATGGCCATGAAGGATGTAGATCTTGATCTTGACAATATGAGTAGAACAATGCTTGACCTTGGATCTCCAATGCTAAATCACAACACTAGATCAATCTTGATGCTTGATATACTTGACATGATGATGGATCTTGAATTTTTGTAACAATTGGTGAAGAATTCTCCCCTTGAGTGCCTTAGAAATGATCTTGAAAGCTATCTTGACGACCATGTGAAGACTTGGAATGCTTAACTCTTGAATGCTTGAATTGCTAATATAAATGCTTGATGAAATAATGATTTGAAAGCTTGTTTATATAGGAAATCCACTCAAATGATCATTTATGAGATCCCCAAGGTTGATATAGAAGAAATTTGAACTTAAAACCCAATTTTTCCCGCTCAAACCTTGAAAATAGTCCAAATGGGACTCGTTCGCCAAGCTGGGCAAATGAGTCCCACCTAGATGGACTCATTTTCCCAAAGTGGCGAATGGGTCCCACAGGGGCTATTTTGCTAGCTAAAGTGTCGGGGAGTCAAGAAATTAAGCTTATATGTTGATTTTGTTAGGTTTTTGATTAAAATATGTCTTGGGATGCATAATATAGGGTCATAAGGGCCTATTAATGATGATATAAAGGTGATAAATGCAAGAGGGCCCAACATCCAATGTGAAAGTGTAAATAAATACACTTTACAATGCTAAATTAAGGTAAAAATAGGTCTATTTAGCTCGAAGGGCCCTAAATCTCATGTGAATGTGTAAAACACATTACAACACTAGATTAGGTCCACTTCATTTACAAGCCTCCTAAATTTAATGTGAAGGTGTCAATAAATACACTTTACAACATTAAATTAAGGAAAAATTAGGTTTATTTAGCTTGAAGAGGGCCCGAAACCTAATGTGGATGTGTAAAACACATCATAACACTAGATCAAAGCAATACCAAGTCCAATTTGTCATTAATTATTCCTGAATTAAGCAAGGGATACTTTTTCGATGACTCCAAAGGATATGGTAGATGAAAATATTGCAAAAAAAGAGGTGGTTGTTGATGAGCAAGAAGTTGAAAACCAATTTTTTACTACCATGGTAAACTTAGCTATTATGCAAATGAATGTAAGAGCTAGAATAAACAAGATTCAAGTTGTGGATTTTGTAGTGATGTTACACACAGTTCTTTTAGTTTCCCCAAAGCTACACAATTTTACAAGAATAGATGAGTAAAAGAAATAAAATTTGAAGAAATATTAGGCCCTACTGCACTATGCAATGCTAAGATGTTAATGAAATACCAAAGAAAGGGGAAAACTTTAGGAGATGTAAGAAAATGGATATAAAATATAAATATAAACTAGGGGAACCTTATATAATAGAAGAAGAATTATTAGAAAAATAATATACAAAAAGGAAGGAACATTTGAGGAAAGAAGTGTATAAGAGCGAATTTGCACCCTAGGTGCAATTCCCCTTTTTTCCTTTATACACTTTAGAAAACCAAAGTTGGAGGCTTAAATTTACTTAAGTTTGTTGTTGGCAGTCCACGTGGAGCCTATTTTGTGTGTTAGTGGAGGCATTTCTGTTAGGGATGCTCATGCAGGGCGCAGATGTCCGTGTGGCATGCTTACGTCCTTGGCAGATTCCGTCGATTGAGTCAGCAGAGGCGTTACTCTTCCCATTGACAATGAAGTTGTAATGCCTCCTTTGACCAACTGACCTGAATATGGCTATTTTCTTCCTCATTCCTTCATATTCACTCCTTGAACTTGCATTCCAACTCTACACAACTCTTCAGAACTCTTCATCACAACAAGGCTTAATTCTATCACTCTCACAAGCTCACTTTCACTCACTTCCAAGCATTCCATTGCAAAAACATCACACTCCATCAACTTAGTAGAGCACTTTTGAGACCATTCCATTCGCAACAGAGGCTTGAGTTCCTCTAATTTCTCCCCCAAGTAGCCTTGAGTGCTCTTGGTGGAGGTGGTAAGCTTCCCTCTCCTCTCCTCTATCATTTGGTGAGTAGCATAGTATTGCATTGTAGTGTTTGTGTTTTCATTACATTTCTTCTTTATCTCATTCTTTTGGCTATCTGTGGCGGTGGAAACACCTAAACGGGGGTCCGATTGAGGTAGGCCCCTATACATCCACCCAACATTTTTCCTTCTTGCTGTGTGTAGGAGTGCGAGCTTTCAAAGAATCAACTGGTGAACAAATTCATTGGTGAGATTCTCCTCGTCTTTATCACTCTTGCTTATTTACATTATAATATTAGAGATTATTTGATTTACTTAGTTATGTCATTTTGGCCCTTTAGTTAGTTTTTTGGGCCTTTAGCTAGTTTTTAGTGACTTAACCTCATCTTTGTTGCTATCTAGCCATACGAACGACAACACACTTTTGAGACGCCAGTGCGCCGCGCTATCGTCCAAAGTCCGCGCTTTTGTCCTCAGACAGAGAGTCTCCTGAGATGCAATGTTAAACCTAGAAACCAGCTCGCCTAACCTCTCTCTGCATTTAGGGCTTGCTAAGTAACTGAGGGACCCTACAGTCCTCGTTACCCTCGCCTTACATATCCTAAACATTGCACTTAGATGAGGTAAGTTAGGGCAGCCTCTTGCATCTTGACCCTCCGTGACCTGGGGTCTTGCACGCGGTGGTCCCCCTCTCTTACAAGAAGATATTGAGATATTTAAGAAAAAATAAAAAAATTGTAGTAATAACTCATGAATGGATAGATACCAAAAAAATAGTAGATGTTAGAAGAAGTGGGATGTAAGTGAGGGAAAAATCGAGTAGACCAATAAAGATGAAAATGACATTGTGGTCTCAAAATCCAAAAACATAATAGAAAAATTACAAACATAAGAAGGAAATAAGAGAAGATATTTCTCCGAAAAAGAGCCCCAAAATCTAAAGGAGAAGGCCAAATTAATAGATGAAAATTACTTTAAATATTTAAACAATATTCTAAACACTATAATAAAAATAGAATAGAGCAAATGATACATCATATCAAATCCTCGTATTAACCCAAAATAAGTGGAAAAGGAAACAATTTGTATTTGATGTAAAATAAAATAGTAAAATTTGTAAAAAACATTTATTAGACCTAAGAATAAACATCAATACCATGTCATTCATCTAATACTAGGGAGACAACCACACAACATCAAGGCCTACACGTATTCATATGTACAAAAAAGTGAAATTGAGAAGATGGTTTAGGAGATGCTAGAAGTAGTTATTATTAGGCATAGTTAAAGTGCTTACTACTATCCAATGATAATGGTGCATGCAAGAAATATGACACTTGGAGGATGTATCATGATTATAAAGGCTTGAATAAGTACACCATAAAAGATAATTTTTCCATTTCAATTACTATTATTTCTTAGATGAGATTATTGGTAATATTGATTCTACTAACTTGATCTTCATTGTGGTTATTACCAAATCAAAATAAGAGATGAGGATATATAAGATAATTTTTCAAACCCATGAAGGCCACCATCAAGTTTTGGTGATGCCTCTAAGACTCACAAATGCACCATCTATATTTTAAACTTGATGAACTCTATCTTTAGATCATTTCTAATGTAATTTATTTTGTTATTTTCTTATGACATCTTAATAAGTAGCAAGATTTTCCGAAGATTTGGGAAGAACACTTCCCAACAAGAGATTTAAGTTTTTGACATTCTTTATGTTAATCCATCCAAATAAACAAGTGGAGTTCATAGATCATATTATTTGACAATGAGAGAGTCAAGGTAAATATGAACAAATACAGTTCGTAGATCATATCATTTTACATGAGGGAGTCGAGGTGGATCCTCATATGAGCTTTCTTGGGGCTTATAGATTATTGCTCATAGTACCTTCACCTCTTACAAACTTTGTTGAAAAAAAATATTTTTGCTTCCTTCTAGCGGAAAGAGGTAACCATTGACAAATTTGAGAATCTAAAGGAATCTATATGCACCAATCTAGTTCTAGCTTTGTCTCCTTTTGTTATTCTTTGGATAGCTTCTCTTTTGTGCATATGGGCATTTCAAATTTTGGTAATGACTAATTGCACAAAGTATGAGACGTGTATAAAGCAGGCTTTAATATCTCAACGCAGCATGCGTGTGCCCACGTGGGTACAGATGCCACTAAATAATTGCAAAGACAGATAGCTTGTGGTCAACTATTGACAGATTACTCCACACGTAAATAACTGATTGATGGACCACGTACACCTGTTATTGTTTTCCACGTAAATAACAGATTGATTGAGCACAATAGCAAACTAAACCAGCCTTATAACATAAATTAACATGTACCTCACTGTCTTGCATGTAGGACTCTGAAGATGAGTGTGCCAACGTATGCAGACTTGTTTCTCCCAGGAGCAATACTTCATCCAAAGGACACAGAGCTACCCACGTTAACAATTTGTCTGAAAAGGTTTTTTTCTTAAAACTCTTATGCCTTTTATCGTTTATGCAGTTATCATGACTTTGAGTGATTTTGTGATGAATATTTACTCAATGGCTTGGATGAAAGAGATCTAAGTGTGAGGGTTTTTTTATGAAAACAAGAGGCGAAGGAACAGATTCAATGAGAAACTGAAAGCTCTTCAACTTCTGATTCCTAATTCGCAGAAGGTTGGCTTATTTGCATGGCTTTCATTTCCATAATACACAGTAGAAGTTTAATCACAGAGGCAAAGTCTTTGAACTAATATGTAAGTTACTGCTTATTTCCACTATTTTTAACAGATAAACAAAACTTCCATTCTCGAGGAAGCAATTGAGTACGTCAAACAGCTTCAGCTTCAAGTACAAGTAAGTTGCTCCATGTTTAATTATTCTTGTTCAAGTTTTAGAAACATGTAATAACCTCTCCAACTTCCATCTTCACTTGAATTTGTTGTAGATGCTTTCTTCTCCAAACAAGATGAACCCATCACATAGCTGCGTACCAGTGAGAATCCCATGCTTTCAGATGCCCCAGATGTGCATGGACATGAACTTGGGGTCCATGGGAATGGGCATAAACATAGCCCGTTCCCATTCCCATGACCACGACCGTGCCCCAGGTAGTTAAAGGACAACCAATACTACCATGGGCTAATAGAGCTTGTGGTCATAGTGCTCATGGATAGTCCTAGTCTTCACATTGACCTTGTAGATTGACCTTATCTTCTTTTCAATCTACAATAGAAGTGTCTTTGATATAATTATTTTTGGAAAGCTAGAGGGAAATAATAATAAAATGATACGGCAGGTTAATAATGTTCAATTCCTTGTTGAATTGAGTTGATATCTAAGTGTCTTAGAATTCAACAAGGTCGAGGTGAAGTTTACATTTTAGGAGAAAAAAACGTTGGATTTTATTCAAGCGTTTAAAAAACTGTAAGAAGCTCCGTTATCGTTTCAAGAGACAGTGTGAACCTGGTGAGTGAGAAAGAGTCTGTTGGGCGAATATGTTGCTAATTGGTGACGGTTTTCCTCCCCGTTTCTTTTTCCTTTCTTGGATAACCTCCAACGTTACTTGTCCTTTCCACACGACTCTACATAACCTGCAAAAGCCACTGAAAACAAGACTGTAAATAACCTGCAAAAGCCACTGAAAACTCAGAATCCAGGGAGACACGGATGATTTATACGTCTTTGAAGCCGTGACAATATAACTGACTGCATTATATCTATATGGACTGTCCTGCGTTGGACAGGCAATTGCTACCCCTCTGTCTACTCCAGGAGGAGGAGGACTTGAAGCCAACATTATGGCGGCCTTGGCTTTCTTAGATAGCGACTTCATCGAACAAGATTATTTGTTGGAGAGGAACACCAGCTTTCCCTCTATACCAGCCTCTCCCTTCACCATTCCATTTGATCTCATCCAGGGAGAAAAGAACAATGGCTCTGCTGCTCTGCTTAAAGATCACACGGTTTAAAAAATAGTACATAATTGTTTCATTGTTATTGGTAGGCCAATGCTGCTGCTGCTTCTCCTCCTCATCTAAGTAGAACCAGTCGAACTGAATATTTGAGTAGTCGCAGTGAGAAGGAAAATGCTCAATCGGCCAACAAGCAGCTCTTTGTCGACATCGACTCTCATCATAAGGTACATTGTTCAATCCAATTTACATTCTTTCGTATGCATGATTTACCTTGTTTTTTCTAAAAGCGATCTAATTGTGTCTTTATTTAATTTTGTTCCGTCCGATTTACATTCTTTCGTATGATTTACCTTGTTTTTTCTAAAAGCCATCTAGTTGTGTCTTTATTTAATTTTAAGAGTACGTTTAGGAGGGCTATGTGTATTTCCATATTTGGAAATGACTAATGGCACAAAGTATGCAATGTGTATACACCAGGCTTCAACATCTCAACGCAACATGCGTGTGCCTACAGATGCCTCTTAAATATAGAAGAGCCAATACACTGTGGTCAAGTATGGACTGATTACTCCCCACGTAAATAACTGATTGATTGACCACAATACGATAGCTGTTTAAGACTTGTACGTGTTAGCAAATTATACTAGCCTTGTAACATAAATTAACATGCACCTCACCGTCTTGCATGCAGGACTCTGAAGATGAGTGTGCCAACGTATGCAGACTTGTTTCTCCCACGAGCAATACTTTATCCAAACGACACAGAGCTACCCACGTTTGCAGACTTGTTTCTCCCAGGAGCAATACTTCATCCAAACGACACAGATCTACCCACGTTCACAATTTTTCTGAAAGGGTTTTTTCCTTAAAACTCTTATGCCTTTTATCATTTATAGAGTTATCATGACTTTTGAGTTATTTTATTATGAATATTTAGTCAATGGCTTGGAAGAAAGAGATCTAAGTTTGAGGATTTTTCTGAAAACCAGGGGCGAAGGAACAGATTCAATGAGAATTTGAGAGCTCTTCGACTTCTGCTTCCGAATTCGCAGAAGGTTGGCTTATTTGCATGGCTTTCATTCCATAATAGACTGAAGAAGTGTAATCACAGAGGCAAAATCTTCGAACTAATATGTAAGTTACTGTTTGTTTCCACTATTTTTAACAGACAGACAAAGCTTCCATTCTTGAGGAAGCAATTCAGTACGTCAAACAGCTTCAACTTCAAGTACAAGTAAATTGCTCCATGTTTAATTATTGTTGCTGAATTTTCGAAACATGTAATAACCTCTCCAACTTCCATCTTCACTGGAATTTGTTGTAGATGCTTTCTTCTCCGAACAAGATGAACCCATCACATAGCTGCGTACCAGTGGGAATCCCATGCTTTCAGATTCCCCAGATGTGCATGAACATGAACTTGGGGTCCATGGGAATGGGCATAAACATGGCTCATTCCCATTCGCAATGGAATACTGGGTTCAAGATCGTGCCACAGGGAGTTTGAGGACAAACAATACTACCATGGGCTAATGAACAAAACAAAGAGTAATTTGATACAGTAAGTCTGCCAATGGTTAAGAAGATTTCAGAATGGAACTAAGTATGTGAAGCCGGGAGTGGGAATACTTTACAGTTCCGGTCTCTTCAAGCAACTCATATTCAGTCGAAGTAGCATGTGTGCTTGCACGATTCAGTGTGTATTTGTCTAGGAGATTTAGATTTGAATGGTAGCCCGTCTCTTTAAGCTTTAAATCTTTTTCAGAAAATTTATTTTCAGTTGCAGTAGCAATGGTCTCTTCCAAGCACCTTTTGAGATGTTTTGTACATGACCAACTCTACGTATTAAATTAAACTAACGAGTATCACTCTCTTACAAATAAATAATAACTTGAAAATCGTTCAAACTGCCTTTGTCTCTTACACTATGACTTAGCAGGTCATTGACATGCCATTAATTATAATTTATGGGTATTTCTTTTAAAATCATAAAAAAAAAATGATTTAATTATCGGAAGCAGTTTTAGACAAAATAAATCCTTTGAAAGTGTAAACATAAAAGGTCATAGAAAGGTGAATCTCACTAGACACTTTCTTGCACCAAAGAAAAAGGTGTTAAAATCAGAGAGTTCAATATATACTTCAAATATATGAATCCCAAATATTTAAATAGATAACATCCCAGATATTTAAATAGATAACATCTATAATTCCATAACTAAAGAGAAAAGTGTTAAAATTAGAGAGTTCAATATATTTGAAGATAACAAAAATTGTCATAGAAAGGCGAACAAAAATTGTCATAGAAAGGCGAATCAAGCGAATCTTGCTAGACACTTTCTTGAACCAAAGAAAAAAGTGTTAAAATCAGGAAGTTCAATATATTTTGAAGATATTTCACTATCTTCAAATACATGGATCCAAGATATTTAACTAGATAACATCCATATTTAAATAAAATCCATAACCAAAGAGAAAGGTTCAATATATTTTGAAGATATTTCACTATCTTCAAATATATGGATCCAAGATATTTAACTAGATAACATCCATATTTAAATAAAATCCATAACCAAAGAGAAAGGTGATCCAATGATATTTCACTAGATAACATCCATATTTAAATAAAATCCACAACCAAAGAGAAAGGTGATCCAAAGATATTTAAATGCATAACATCTAAGATATTTAAATAGATAACATCCCTGAAAAGAGAAAGGTGATCCAATGATATTTAACTAGATAACATCCATATTTAACTAAAATCCATAACCAAAGAGAAAGGTGATCCAAAGATATTTAAATGCATAACATCTAAGATATTTAAATAGATAACATCCAAGAATCAAAGAGAATATTTAACAAATAGCACCCAAGATATTTAAATAGATAACATCTATGAATCAAAGAGACAGATGTTAAAATTAGATAGTTTGAGTAGATGTTAAAATGAGATAATTTAAATAACATCCAAGAATCAAAGAGAATATTTAACAGATAACACCTAAGATATTTAAATAGATAACATCCATGAATAAAAGAGAAAGATGTTAAAATTAGATAGTTTGAGTAGATGTTAAAATTAGATAGTTCAAGTAGATGTTAAAATTAGATAGTTTGAGTAGATTTTTAGTTTGAGTAGATTTTCGCTATCTTCAAATATATGGGTCTAAAGATATTTAAATAGATAACATGCATGAATAAGGAGAAAGATGTTAAAATTAGATAGTTTGAATATATTTTCACTATCTTCAAATATATGGATCTAAAGATATTTAAATAGATAACATGCATAACATGCATGGATCAAGGAGAAAGATGTTAAAATTAGATAGTTTGAATAAATTTTCACTATCTTTAAATATATGGATCTAGAGATCTTTAAATAGATAATATATATGGAGAGATGTGTGTCTTCCATGAGACATGATTCTATATGGTAAATATGTTGGGTGATTTAGTATAGTTTATATATATTTTTAACACCACCATAAATTTTATTTTATCATAAAATTTAACTAGATGATGGAGTCACTTAAATTATTTTTTTGAATATGCTTGATTATTATCTCTCAAAATGATTAGAACAATTATAACACTACGAACCTTTCATTTCTTTTACTCATCATTATCCATAACAAGATGTCTCTTCATAATTTTATCAATAGAGTAGTTCAATTCCATTTGCAATGATCTTGCTATCAAAACCTTCACAAATTTAGAAACAATCGCTGTAATCAATGCTACAACTTTTAGATTTAGCATGATGATCAACACTCAATTTTTTAGATTTAACATCAATCTCTTTGATCAATGATATAAACTTAGATTTAGCAATGATTTTTGGGATCAACACTAAATTTTTTTAGATTTAACATCAATCTCTTTGATCAATGATATAAATTTTTAGATTTAGCAATGATCCCTATTATTAATGTTATTTTTTTCAAATTTAGAAACAATCTCTATGATCAACACTGCAAATTTTTATATTTAATAATAATTTTTGTAATCAATGCTATTTTTTTTAGATTTAGCAATGATATTTGGATTTAATTCTACTCATTTCACATATATTATTGCTTCAAATACAAATCTCACACCTCTACATGGATGTAATTTAAGTGGACCTTATAATGGTCAAAATTCTATAGATTACATTATATGGTTTTTAGGATGACATCTACCTCTACACATCTTTCATGCTACAATAAAATTTGTTTGTAGAATAAAATAAGAAAATTTGATACAATGAATAAAGACAAGGCTAACTAAAATGAAAAAATTGAGAAAATTGGAAGTGTAGTTGATTTTTCTTTTTTAGTAATACATACTACAAATAATATCTACAACACTTATAGAAGACAAGAATTTCAAGAAGAGGATGCTACAACTAAGTATTGTGAAGATGAAAATGTGAACTAGTTAGATATTTACAAAGAAGAGGAATTCTTTCAATATGACTAGGATAGCCATCATGTTTAGTATGAGCTTCCAAGAAGAGATTTTGACCAACTCAATAAATTGATACAATAGAGGCACAATAGAGTTTATTCATCTAATGAAGACATTAAATCTTTCAATGAAGTAGTTGTCCTACACATACAATGTAATTACAAGCTAAGAAATAGGCAAGTAGGTGTTGAAGGTCAAGGTCAAAATGATGTTCCTAATACACCAAAAACACAAATAGGTAAAGAAAAATAAAAGGATGAAAATGCAAGGAAAAGTGCAAGTATAAGTACAAACAAGTCACCACTTAAAAAAAGATGCATAAAAAATATACTCTTACAAATGTTGTTATTAGTAATATGGAAAATGCAAAAAATGATTTAGGATAATGTCAAATAGAAGTAAATTAAAAAAGAAAATAATGATAGGAATAGGAAGTACAAACAAGTCACCACTTAAAAAAAGATGCATAAAAAATATACTCTTACAAATGTTGTTATTAGTAATATGGAAATGCAAAAATGATTTAGGATAATGTCAAATAGAAGTAAATTAAAAAAGAAAATAATAATAGGAATAGGTTGGAAAATAAAGAAGGAAATGTAGTTAGCTCAAAACAAGTTGCTATTGGTGATTAGATAATATCTTTCATCCCTAGCACTAATGTTGTGATTATTCTATTTTCCATGAACCTTTACTAGAAAATCAACCAATTGATATGGCTCAAGCAGTCTATCAAAATAAGGTTCAAGTTTTAATAAGGTAATCACATAGGATCTTTGAACATAGAGGAAGCACATTATTGCATATCAATGCTCCCATAATCTTTGACCAACCATGTGAACTTGTTAATAATCCCAAAAGTGGTACAAATGAAACTAATGATCAAGAGTGTGTTAAGAGTTAGTTGGGAAGTGTGTCTACTAGCAACTAGCAAGTAATTGATCTATTTTACAATTCTTTTCTAATAAAAGATAAAATAGGAAAAAATTATATGCTAGACTCTAGAGAATCCAACAATGTGATCCATTTAGACGTTATGAATTAGCTTGGTCTATAAGTTTCTAAATTATATGGAAAATATTTTTTCATGGATTTATGTGAGGTAAATGTAATTGGGGTATTGAAAACCTTTAAGGTGCAACTTGTTGCATACCCTACTAAATTATTTACACTAGAAATAATTAAAGTTGAGTATCCTACAAAATGGGGTATTATGATGTTGAGGAAGTGGATAGCTTCAATTGGTGGTAGCATTCAAATAAAATTTTCATGTGCTACTATCGCACTACATGAGAAAGAATACCAACCACATAGAGAGAATAATATGTTACATATAGTAGATAATATAGATGAAGTAATGAATAAGCTCTGCTACTTTAACATTGAACTAGGTTGTTTCATTAGATATTTTGAAGATGAGTTTGAAAATAAAGTTAAAACTTATTAGTTTTCTCCCCATCAATATCTAGGAAATGATGGAATTTGGAACATCCATTTTTATGGTGCATTCTCAAGAGAATGAAATCACACAAGAGTTAATTGGCATCATTGAGTGACACACACTATAAGTTTTTGAATGCACTAATAATGTGGCCAAGTATGATGCTTTATTGTTTGTCCTCAATATGTCTTTCAAACATAGGATAAAATAAATTGGAGTGATTAATGATTCAAAACTTATAGTGTCTTAATTTAGAGGTACATATGTTTTAAAAAAATATTAAAGATGTATAGAAATTTTGTATAGGATGTCATTGAGATGATTGATACTTTAACATCAAATAGGTTGACAAAAAAGAAATGAGATAAATGACACCCTTTGTGCATTAGCTTCAATGTTTGACACTTACTTAACATCCCATGAATATAGGTATAGCATTGAATCTCTTACCAATC
>VDFB02119895.1:0-25227 GCA_007258455.2 Sequoia sempervirens | reverse complement strand
TCTCATGCAAAGTCATTATACTCATTATCCTCCATCAATCATCCAATTGCTATCATTATCTTTAAGGGAAATTGGCATTTATTGAATCCATTTTCATCCACAATCTCATGAAATCTCACTATAGGAATTTTCACTCATATCAATCACTCATTTACACTCACTTTCATCTCATTTTAGCTTGTTTTCATTGTCACTTTGCATCAATCTCATACACTTGGAATCACTTACATCTTGGAGATTATCAAAGGGATTGGGAAAGCGCTACTTTCGACATCAAAGTGGCACCAATCCCCCTATGGGATGGATGTTTGGTCTATTTAGTTTGATTACATGCTCTTATTTGCTTTCTTTTAGGTTTTTATTTCATGTTTTCATCTTTGTTTGATCAAGAATCTCATAGGGAATGCTTTGTTTTTGCTTTCTAACATGACTAACCTTGTTTTTTTGGTCTCTTGTTAGCTAGTTACAGATTGGCATTCACAGTTTCGTGCTTTGATTTCTCATGGGATTGGGTTGATTCGTGGTGATTAATTATGGAGACTCATTTTACGATTGGTTAACATGAGTTTATATGCTTTATCTTTCATAGATATGGATCTTGAGCTATGGATAGTTAGTTCTAGAGGATTCATTTTGAGGGGTGTTATGGCATGGTTATCTCCTTGTGCATTTGATTTTATGATATCATTCTTTGATGAGGATTTTTAGGAGATGGTTTATGGGCTAATTTTTAGTATTGGGAATGGATACTATGAGTATTATCTTCTTGGTTAGAGAGGCTTCCATCCATGTTGGCATTGTTATGTTGATTCGTATGTTGTACTTGATCTATGAGGTTAAGTGTTATGGATGTTGTTGAGGCTTTTCATTTGGGGTTATTAGGAGATCATACTTGAAACAACATTACACTTTTGAGGTGTTGGTAGGAGGACATTATGGTTTACAAGTTTCTCTCTTCATGGTTTCTTCTTGGATGTTCATGGTTTTGGGAGGATGGTGGAAACATGTTGTGAGAGATTATTCAACTCTTTAGGTTGTATGTGTGGATCATTGTCATTGTTCTCGGTACCTCATGCTTTGATTTACTTATCACACCTTGATATAGTTTTGATTGGTATACTTGATATGCTTTGGCATTACCTATGCAATGGGAGTTCCTGGATATATGTGTTCTTTGTTGAAAGGTTTGATACAGTGAGCTTGGTTGCAGTTTACAGGTTGCATATGTTCTTGGCTTGGGTTTACTGATGTATTGACACCTCGGAGGTATGGATGGTTGGATGTATTAGCATGTTTTTTGGATGCTATTTCCAATCATGTGGGTTTTTCATTTGACAACAACTTGGTTAGAGCCTTTGTTATCACTTGGATTTGATGCTTGTGCTCTTGGATTGGTGCATCTTCACCTTGGCATGTTGGGGGATGAGAGGAGTTCTTGCTTGATATGGTGGTCACTTTTTTCTTATTGAGAGTATCTTTATGGAGCATGAGAGCATGTTGGAGATTCATGTGATTTCATGTATGGCTATGATGATGTATTTAATGTATTGATCCCTTATGCAATATATACAACAAGTGGGAGAATGTTGGGATATGGTGTTGTATGTCATTGCATAAAATGATTTATTATAATTTTGTAATTAAATAATTATTTAGTTGTGATACACCTTGGTGGTGGTGTTAATCACACTAGGTAATTATTTGGGGACCCACTTATGTTGTACTTTAACATTGTATTATTATTTATTGTGTGGGAGACATGTGATAATAATTTAATATTGGGTAAATGTTAAATAATGTGATGTCTTAGTACCCAATATTAAATAAGGGGTTATTGGTTTTGTATTCACATTATTTTGTGGTACATGGTTTTACCTTACCACTAGTTGTATTTTGTGTGAGCTTGTGTCTATAAAAGCAAACACATGTGTAGTGGTTTACGTTGGATGAGTGGTTTGGCTATCAGTATTGAGTCTTCTTATGGAGTGTGTTTGTGAAGCATGGCATGGGATGTGTGGATTCATGCTTGGACACATTGGAATGCATTGGAGGGCTTGATGCTTCAGATGTATTCATTGTAACTCGTGTATTGCTTTATTGTTGAATAATATGATGGAGTATGGATGCTTTTGGAGGCTGGGTTTTTTTCCCTCTTGAGGGTTTTCCTAGGGTATATCTTGTGTTATCTTGAGGCTTGTCTTTTTGGTCTATGCATTTTGGCAACTTGTATGCATGTTTATCTCTCATGGGATATGTAGGAAATGGATTAAGATCATGGATTAAATGCAATATTTTTCCTAACAATTTAGAGTTTAGGACCTTTAGGATTTAGAGTAAATAGGGTAAATAAGGTTTAGAGTTTAGTGTATTAGTTAAGTAGTAGGAAACATAATGGTTTTAGTAGAGGACTTAGGAATGGTCATGGGACCCGCAACAAAAATAAATGAATATATTTAAAACATAATTGAATTGAAATATTTACTTCAATTAAAATTAATTTGAGCTTATTGTTCCTAATATTAACTAGAATATGATTTAATTGAAAAAAACATAATTTATATAAAATACATACCTTCTCTTTGATCATAATATCTTCGCATCCTTTCTTCACATAATTTTTGTTCCTTTTTTGCTTAAAATGATCGTACAATATTATTTTTCATTGTCCTTTTATTTCCCATATCCTTCTTTACAAAATATGATCTCGATAATTCCTCTTCCAATTCCACATTCCAAATGTAACTTTCACTTGCAAAAAAATACCAAAAATAAAAATGTCTTTATTTTTTTATATTAAAAACACAAAAAATGACCTTGTATATATACATAATTTGAATAAATATTTAATTCCAAAAGGTTGACTAAAATTAGCCTTCATTCAAAGGTTGACTGTTAAAATATTTTGTTGGAAAACCTTTTTTAAAGGTCATTAAATAATATTATTTTTTTCGGGAAAAACTATAATTGTTCGAAGGTACCTTCGAATGAAGGTGATATCTTCATTTGAGGGTGCCTTCATTTGAAGGACCTTCAAATGAAGGTCCTTAGTAAGACACTTTCAAAGTTTGCTTCAAAAATTCTTCAAAAATTATAGTTTCAAACCAAAGGTAGGACCTTCAAATGTAATTAAATTGAAAAGATCATTTTCAAGATCGTAATCCTCGAAATGAGCTTTCCAACAAGTATAATTTTAATATATTTTTCATTTTATTGTGTATTCATTTTCTATTTTTTACTAAAAATAGGTTTTTCACATAACATTAAGGTTTTTGTTCTACATATGTGGAAAAATAGTAAAATACTAAAAAAATCCAAAAAATATATGTGCACTAGATATTAATGTCCTTGTTTCACAAAAAACAATTGAATTTTGATACACACAAAAATTTATGTTTGACGACATACACCTATGTCAAAATTATAATTACCCTGACTTCAAAAATTAGTTGAAAAAATATATGTAACAAAAAATTATGAAAAATATCCATGCACTAGATATTGAAGTTACAAATCTATATTTTAAATATTAGAGATTTATCCTTTCTAAAATAATTATGTGTGACAATATAAATGTTACTTTTTAAAACTATTGTTAATTATAAAAAAAGCTAGCTATTAAAAGTTACATAGAAAGACTCATGATTTATTTCAAAAAAATGAAAAATAAAAAAATAGAATCTACACACAAATTGCCACAAATCACTAGTTTGCACATCATCTTCAAATTCTTAAGCTTTAGTTGTTATAGGTCTCATAAAGTAAAGATTTAGTTAAAAATGTTGATATCAATGTCCTACTTTGGCAAAAAAATGGGACTCATTATTGTGGGATTACCCTAGGACATATCCATTAGGCACAATACAAGCCATAAAAATAAGCATTAAGTTGTATTACACAAGAATCCACAAAGAGCATGGAGTTTCCACTATAATCATTGTCATCAAAGAAATGATTGATAATATATAACCCCTTCAATTGGTTCCATACAAAGGATGCAAGGAATGCGAAGAGAAGAGAATAATATACTAGTGTTGAAAATCCAATAATCTTGTAATACTTGTGTCATTGATACCATCATATGCTAGGTTAATAATATGTGATCATGAAATCGTTTGTGAGGAGGGGAAATAAGGTGCCCCTAATGTGAAAGACAACAAACAAGTGATAAAAATTGAAGTGCTAGATACAATCAAGTAAGAGTAAATACACATGTGTCATAGTATAATAGTATAATAAGCATATCCATGATGCATGTATGATAATTAATCATTTCAAACCATAAGATAAGCATGTAACAATAAGGATCATGTAAGAATCATAGGATAAAATCAAGTCAATTTATAAACATATAAGCATAAGATGATCATGATAATATAATATGTGAACATAATAAGCATGTGACAATAGGATAAACATATAACTATCATCATCAAAACATAATATGACAAATGACATAAAGGAGATGCTCCCAAGTGATGAAACATACTACAACATATGAAACATATGAACTAAGATGTGAAACATAATATACAAGATGAAATAAGAATGAAAACATGAGAAAATAAAACTCACAACAAACATATTAAGTCAATTAAATGTGCTAGATTTAAAAGGCAAGAAGGTAATTAGTTTTATCATGCATGAGCACAACAAATGTAGCTAAATTAAAAGGTCAGAGTCAACACACAAAGTAAAAGAAAGTTACATATTTTGTCAATATGATGAGAATGGTTGTCAAGCACTATGTGGTTTATATTATCCCACATCCATAAAAAAATACAAGAAGTAGAACACACAAGAAAGATGTGAGAAAGAAACATAACATATTTTCTTAGTCACATGTTTCAAAATTCATTGGACTAAAAGTGTCTTTAATCATCCATATTCTAACTAAGGACATATAAACAACATGACACAAAAGCAAAGATAATTATATACATATATGTACATAAATAAACACAAATATTAAAGTCTCAACTAATAATGTTGGAATAATCTTCTTCAATAGATTGTCTCTATTCTAATCATAATAAACATCTACATGTTCTATCTCAAAATTCTAAAGAATTAATATGTCACTGTTATGCAAAGGATTGTTTTTAATAAATATGTTTGAAAAAGGATACTTTTAAAAAATAAAATTTCTTTATCATTTCTCTTTCTTTCTTGAAGGAGGCTCCATACTCTAGATTTTAACTTGTTAACATAAAAAAAATCTTAGGTACCCAATTTTGAGGAACCTTTGAACATAATGTAACTTTATATTCATAATTATTTTATTTGATACATGTAGAGATAAGTGATCCTTTATGTCATGATTAGGATAACATATATCATAACCATAGTGCTTATTTTTTGAAGGATGTGCCACTTTATGTAACATATTCCTTCTATACATATTTTCTTTCACCAATTTATAAAGTGAAGATAAGTGAGTTACTTTTTGTTCTTCTTATGAGTTCGTGTGACCTTGTTTGTTGCTTGTTTCTCATTTTAGTACTTCCTGGTATTTTTATAAAAATCATGAACAATATATTAATCTCTTATATAGATGTGTGTTTGATGTTCTCTCTCTCTCTCTCTCTCTCTCACACACACACACATCCTAGTAGGTCTAAAATTCACTACTCCACTTCCTAAAAAAAATCTACTCACAAGGCCAGGGTTGTCAACAATTGAGAAAAATCAATTCATCTCCAAAACTATGGACTTTAATCAAAATCAATAAGAGTGGTTTATATCTCCACTTTTATCTTAGCTTAAACTTGAGAGAGTGTTCCCAAGGGAATTATTTAATAGGTATTGGAATCACTTATGATAAGACATAATGAACTTGATGATAACTAAACCCAACTTGTCTACTCAGTCGCTAAGACTGTCACCAAACTAAGAAAGATAGCTATCTTTAACCCCTATATAATTGATATAACACCTTGGAAACAAGTACAAGGTGGGGTGAGTTCCATGATTCATAGATAATGGTTTTCTTTATTCCCTACAAATGTAATGATGTCATGAAAGCACAAAGTGAACTGAAAAATAAAATTTTATGGATTTCAATTAAGTGTGAGTGATTGGAACACATACAAGAGACCAGTGCCTATTCTAGGGTAGTAGAGTCACAAATAATAAGAAGAAATTATAAAGGAGAGATGAAATAAAGTAAGTGATCTACTCATTGAGCATCAACAAATATCAGTTTAACCTCATCTACTTAGTTATCCATCACTGATCTAACCAAACTTTGTTGCAAGTATATGTAGTTGGTGTTGTCATTGATGTCAAAAAGCTTTGGTGTTATCATTGGTGTCAACTGTATAATTAGGAGATTGATGCAAGGATGTGCAATTTGTATTGAGTTGATGTTGTCTCTGATGATGCTTTGATTTGTTTCATTATGTTATCATTAGTAAGCTACTAGTGTCAACCTCTAGTGTTGCTTTGATAATCTTCTTCTTATGGATGTATGGTTATTTTCTAGGTTGTTGTTGGATTGGTACTGATGAGGAATTATTGAAGATGTTGAGGATGTGTCTTTGGTGCTTGGTTTTCAAGTGCTTTTGAGAAAATTTAAATAAAAAGAGGAAACAATGTATTGTAGTGGTGTTATGTGTTGTAGAGTAGTTTTTTGGTTTGGATCCACATTTCTTCTATGTTGAAAATCTGCTTGTGTGGTGGATATGTTGATCAGAGGTGTTTAGAGGTGTTTCATTCATAATTTTATGTGTTGGATCGATGTGCAGAGGAAGTTATTGTAGACATCCAAATTTGGACACTTAATTTATCCAAATTTATCACTTTTCATCTAAACATCCTTTTATCCTTTTATCTCTTCATTAAGGGTGTGCACATGCCTAATCCTTGATTAGGATGTGTCACATCCTCCAACTTTTGAAAGTTGGCTTCTAATCCTCATTAACCCTTAATTATCTTCTAATTACTGATTAGTTAAGCCTAATTAGTACCTTGGTCAACTCTCCCCATCCCCCAAGTAATTTTTACTTCTTTTTTATTCATCCAAGGCTCCTCTCTTCCCCATGTGAATTTTTAATTCACTTTTATTCCTCCTAGAATCCCCTTTTCCCATGTATCTTCTAGAATCTTTGACTTGTCACATCAAGTCACATGTGGCAAACTCCCACCTTTTTGGAGACCCTCTCTTATCCACTAGATTTTCCCAAGCATGTGAATTTTTAATTCACATTTATTCCTCCAAGGAATCCTCTCATCTCCCAATGTACTTCCAAGGTACATGTCCTTCCTCCACATCATGTACTCTCCTTCCACATCACCTACACATCATCTCACCCTTAGCCACTTCACATTCCACATGTCAAAATGTGAGGGCTTGTGAGTCCTCAACTCACCTTAGCCCTTCATCTTAGCCTTGTTGGATAAATCTCAACCATTGAATTCTCTAGAGAATTAAAGTTTCTCTATAAATACCCCCTCCTCTAAGGCAAAAGAAACACTTAAGAATTTTGCAACTAAATGTTTTCATTTTGTGCACTCATCTAGCCATCAATTTCATCTATTTGCATTTGCATCCAAGCATATAGTTAAATCTTTCATTTAGCCACATCAAGAGCCATCCAAGGAGCATACAAAGTGATCCAAAATCAAGGGCCAACCAAGGAGTTTCTGCTGGAAAGAGAAGGTATAACCATTTATCATCATCTAACACTTTTTATCTTTGCATTAACAAATTTCTTAGGCTAATCTTGAGGTGTTTCTTTGTGTTTTTCCATTGCATTTTAATCGTTTAGAATAGGTAAAACATTTGGATATCACAGTTATGTTCACCAGTGCATGAACTATGTATTGCAGAGGTGTCTGAGAGAAATGGTTTTGCTCCGCATTTCTTGAGAGAGTGGTTTTAGGTATTGTATATCTATAAGGGTGCTAATAGTGTTTATGTCTTTCTTCAGTTGAATTTTTTCATGGTTTGGTGCTTCAAAAGTTAGTTTCTTGAGTTGTGGTGTATGACAGAATTATTTAAGTGTATTGGGTGTGTGCATTCTTCAGGTGAATGTTGTTGTGAAGGAATTTTCTAGTTTCCAAGATGTTTGTGGAATATTCTAGATTATGTTCAAGTGTGGTGTGTTGTATGCTAGTCATCTTTGATTTGAGGAAGCGTGTACTTAAATGTTAATGGTGTTAACATAAGTTTAGCTGACCTTGAGTGTTTACACTAATTGGGAAGTTGCTTTGGTGTTTGTGGAAGTGTGGTGTGGCATGTATGGATGGATTTAGGTCTGAGCTAAGGTGTGGTGTGGTCCACCTTCATTCCCTTCCATTTTTGGAATGTTTTGGTGCCGACCTAATTTGAATTTGTACAATTGAGGTGCATAGATGACCTTGTAGAACATGTTCAAGGTTGAAGATGGTATAAATATGAGTTGAGTTGTTGAGGGATGATGAGATAGAGGTGTGTGATGTGAATTTCAAAGTTGTGAGGTGTGAATTTTTGTAGTGCAGTGCAAGCGTTCATGTGTTAGATTATTGGATGCAGTGAGCAAAAGGTGTCTAAAATTCTTCAATAAGACTACAAAGGTGTTGGTGATGCTATGGTGGACCTATTTTTTGCATTGAGATGGATTTATCATTGAAACACTCTTCTATATCTTCTTTTTTATTCTAGCAGTAAGCCCTTCTTTCTTTTGGGCAGCAAGCCTTATTGTATTTGGTGTTGATATTACTTTATATTGTGAGCTAATCCTCACTATGGTTTTTCCCTTCTTGGGTTTTCCACAAAAATCAAGTGTTTCTTTATGTATGGTGTTGATTTGATTAAAAAAAAATTATTTTCTTTCATGATAAATCACTCTAACAAATTAAGGGTTAATTTGGTTAATGTGTATCTAAACATTTGTGAGGGTTTTAAAGTTTTAAGGTACAACTAATTCACCCCCCTCTCAGTTGTCTTATGCATTCAACAATTGGTATTAGAGCAAGGTTCCTTGGAAGAAAGATTAATTGATTGAGGTAGATCTAGGATGGTGCACAAGAAATATGTTCCTTTGTTTGATGGATTAAATTGTGCATTCTTGAAGACAAGGATGGAAGATTTTCTGGTTTCTCTTGGATTTGAAATCTGGAAGTATGTTGAGACTAGATATACTATACCTGTGAATGGTCCAAAGACTGATGATGAGATCAAGGCATATGAAAACAATGGTAAAGCAAGGTTTTCTCTCTTAAGTGGCCTTGCTAATTATGAATTTGTGAAAGTTATGAATAATAAAACTACTAGTAAAATTTGGGTAAAGTTAGAAAGCATTTATGAAGGAGATGATAAGGTCAAGCAAGCTAAGATGTAGAATCTGGAGATCATGTTTGAGACCCTGCGAATGTATAAAGATGTAGCTACTTGCAGAAGGTGGATGAAGTTTTCAAGAACATCAAAGGTCTTGGTGGAGAACTAAAAGAAGTGGTAAAGAAGGTACTCATAACTCTCCCTAAATTGTATAGTCATAAATTTTCTACTATTGAGGAATTCAATATAACAAAGATCAGTTGTACGGTTCTTCAACTTCTTTTGAAATGAAAGAATTTGGTACAAGTAATGCAAAAGTTGAGACTACCTTTAAGGCTGGAAAATCAAAGAATTTTGTGGAATCAAATCAATAGGATCTTGATGAATGTGGAAGGTAACTTTGTAAGAAGAATGAAAATGGGTACTGGAAAGTACAGAGGTAAGTTTCCTTTCAAAAAATTTAGTTGTGGAAAGATAGGTCATTATGCTTCAAGATGTCCAAACAAAGTTTTGAATGACAAAAATAGGGAGAACAAAGGTAAGATGATTAAGAAAAGTTATTATGTTAGAGAATATGCCAGTGTATTGGATGATGAATCTAATTTTGGAGATGATGAGGATGGTGAATGCTTGTCCATGGCTTTAAAAGATGAAACTAATTCTACAAGCTCTAAGATATGTGTGAAGGAAAGGGCTCTGAAAGCAAGTGTTAATACTGAAGGCACTTTGATGTCTCCTTAAATTCATGCTAGACAAGAGAAGAACTACTAGATCATTGGTAGTGGATGCTCTAATCATATGACCAATGATAAGAGTAAGTTTTTTAAACTTAGAAAATATGAAGGAGGACTTGTTAGGTTTGGTGATGATACATCTGCTAAGATATGTGGAAAAGGTTCAATCAATTTTGATGGAAAGCATAACATTGATGATGTTCTTTATGTTAAGGGTTTAATACATAACCTCTTGAGTGTTGGAAAAATGTGTAGCAAAGGATACAATCTTATGTTTCAAGAAGATGGTTGTGAGATCAGAAAAGGGTCTGAAATTGTGATTGCTACTAGAAGAAGGACAAATGGAAATGTCTATTAGATCAAAGGTGGTGATGATTATTGTTTCATGACTTAGATCAATGAGAGTTGGCTATGGCATAGAAGAATGTGTATGTCAATTTTGATAGCCTAGTGAGAATAAGTTCAATTCAATCTATGAGAGATATGCCAAAGATTACAAAGCCTATCAATGTAGCCTATAAGGAATGTCAAGTTGAAAAGCAAGCAAGAAGAAATTTCAAAGTCAAAGAAAAATCTTCTACCAAACTGTTGGAATTGGTGCATACAGATATTTATGGTCCTACCAGAGTAAGAATACTTCAAGGTGACAGGTATTTCATGCTATTGATTGATGATTATTCTAGAATGATATGGGTTAATTTTCTCAATGAAAAAATAGAAGCCCTAGATGAGTTTAAAGCATTCAAAGTTATGGTTGATAATGAAATGGATATAAAAATCAAGTTCCTGAGGTATAACAGAGGTGGATATTTCACCTCCAATGAGTTCAATATCTTTTGTGAGAATCATGGAATAAAAAGGCATTTATCTACCCCTAGGATTCCTCAACAGAATGGAGTGGTTGAAAGAAATAATAGAACTATTCAATAAGATACAAGGACAATGATGAAAGAAGAAAATATAACATAATTCTATGGGAGAGAAGCAATTCATAATGTTGTTTACATACTTAACAAAGTGCAAGCAAGAGAAAATAACACAAAGACTCCCTATGAGCTATGGTATGGAAGGATTCCTGCTGTAAAATACTTCAGAGTGTTTGGAAGCAAATGTTATATCAGAAGAGATGAAGAAAACTTGGGAAAGTTTGATGCAAGGTTTGATGAAGGTATCTTCCTTGAATATTCTACTGAAAGAAAAGCTTGTCGATGCTACAACAAGAGGCTAAGAAAGATTGTTGAGAGTGTAAGTGTCAAGGTTGATGAAGACATACAAAAGAATTAAACAGTGATAGATGGATATGAATCAAATGAGTCTTCTTGCAAAGAAGAAGAAAAATCTAAGGAAAAATAAGTGCAGATTGAAGAGGAAGAAGCTCCAAAAAAAATTCTTAAAACTCCCAAGTATGTCCAAAAGAATCATTTTGAAGAACAAATCATTGGTGATAAGAGAAAAGGTGTACTGACAAGAAGGAAATATGTTGAAGAATAGGTAAATCTATGTTTACTTTCTAAAGTTGAACCTAAAACAGTGATTGAAGCATGCAAGGATGAGTATTGGATTAAGGCTATGGAAGAATAACTAATGAAAATTGAGAAAAATCAAACTTGGAAACTTGTCCTAAGATGAGCAAACAAGAATGTGATTGGAACTAAGTGGGTATTCTAGAATAAACTAAATGAGAATGGAGAAATGGTAAGAAATAAGGCAATGCTTGTGTGTAAAGGCTAATCACAAGTAGAATGAATAGATGTTGAGGAGATATTTGCTCTGGTGGAAAGAATGGAAGCTATCAAGATGTTTTTGGCTTTTGCAACACATAAAGGTTTTAAAGTATATCAAATGGATGTGAAGTTTGCTTTCTTGAATGGTGAATTGGAAGAAGTATACATAGAACAATCAGAAGGATTTCAGTTATCAGATAAACCAAATATGGTTTGCATATTGAAGAAGGAATTATATGGGTTGAAGCAAGCTCCCAAATCTTGGTATGCAAGGTTAGACAAGTACTTGTTACAAAAAGGGTTCAATAAAGGTACCACAGATAGCAATCTCTACTTCAAAGTTGAAAAAGATCAAATCTTGATTGTGGTTGTGTAAGTTGATGACATAATTTTTGAAGGAAATGAAGCTATGTGTAAGAATTTTGTAGAGGAAATGCAAAAAGAATTTAAAATTTCAATGTTTGGGGAGATGAATTTTTTCCTTGGGCTACAAATCAACTAGACAGATAAAGGTATTTTCATTTCACAATCAAAGTATGTCAAGGAAATGTTGAAGAAGTTTGGAATAGAAAATTCTAAACCTGTATGTACCCCTATGGTTACTGGTTGCAAGATGAGCAAGAATGATGAATCTCCTAAAGCTAATTAGAGCAATTATAGATCAAATATTCCATAGGACTGTTATATCTAACTATTACTATACCAAATATCATGCATGCAATTTGTCTCATGGCTAGATTTCAAGAAGATCCTAGAGAGTCACATTTTGTAGCAATGAAGAGAATATTCATATGCTTGAAGGGAACTCCAAATCATGGCTTATGGTATCCAAAGGATACTAACTTTACTCTGAGTGCTTACATAGATGTAGATTAGGTTGGTTGTGTAGATGATAGGAAAAGTACAAGTGGTGGTACATTCTTTCTTGGATGCAAATCGGTTTCATGGCTAAGCAAGAAACAAGCTTCAATGTCTTTATCTACTACAAAAGTAGAATACATTGCAACAACATCTTGTTGCACATAAGTGTTTTGGATGAGGTAAACATTAAAGGATATTAGAGTGGTATATGATGAACCAATTCCTATCTGCGAAATTACAAGTGTTATCAATATATCAAAGAATCTAGTAATACATTCAAGGATAAAGCATATCTTAATCCGATATCACTTTTTGAAAGAGAAGGTTGTAGAGAATGAAGTGAATCTTGAATATGTGCCTACAAAGGATTAGGTTGCTAACATATTCACTAAGGCTCTTCCTAAGGATACTTTTGAGTATCTCTAGAAGAAGTTGGGGGTTATTTCCCCTCCTTTGAACTAGATGCATAAGGAGATGCATCATTTTAGTGGATCTCAAGATTCATTCTTTGGTCTAGACTAGTGTTGGTGGCTACCTCTCAAGGGGAGTAGGTAGTGGAATTATTGATTGTTGTAATCAGGACAAGTGAGAGTTGTCATTTTGTTGACTTATCCTAAGGAGGAGTATGTAGAGCAGTAAAGGGGGAGCGAAAGTAATGAGTTAGTTGTGTAAGGGGAGAAAAGAGATAATGAGTTGGTATGAAGCAAAGTAAGTTGGTATGAAGAGTATTGATGATCAAAATTGTGTTTGTTGTTGATGGTTTTTTACATCATATGTTGTCATCAATGACAAAGGGGGAGATTGCTGCAAGTATATGCAATTGGTGTTGTCATTGATGTCAACAAGCTTTGTTGTTGTTATTGGTTTCAACTATATGAGTAGGAGATTGTTGCAAGGATGTGCAGTTGGTATTGTTTTTATGTTGTCTCTAATGATGGCTTGATTAGTTTCATTATGCTATCATTAGTAAGTTACTAGTGTCAACCTCTAGTGTTGCTTTGATCAGCTTCTACCTATGGATGTATGGTTGAGTTGCTATGTTGAAATTATCTTGGTGGTGATGAAGAATTGCTAAAGATGTTGAGGATGTGTCTTTGGAGCTTGGTTTCCAAGTAATTTTGAGGAAATTTGAATAAAATGAGGAAATCATATGTTGCGGTGGTGTTTTGTATTACAAAGTAGCGTTTTGGTTTGGCTCCACATTTTTTCTACATTGAATATCTTCTTTTATGGTTTGGATATGTTGATTAGAGGTGTTTAGAGGTGTTGCATTCAAAATTTGGTGTGTTGGATTGTTGTGCAGAGGAAGTTATGTTCACCAATGTGTGAATTGTGCATTACAAAGGTGTTTGGGAGAAATGGTTTTGCTCCGCATTTCTCCATAGAGTGGTTTCAGGTCTTGCAGATCTAGAAGGGTGTTGATAGTATTTGTATCTTTCTTTAGTTGAAGTTGCTCATGGTTTGGTGCTTCGGAAGTTGGTTTCTTGAGTTGTAGTGTGTGAAAAAAAATATTTAAGTGTACTAGGTGTGTGCATTCTTCAGGTGAAAGTTGTTGTGAAGGAATTTGTTAGTTTCTAAGATGTTTGTGGGATATTCTAGATTGTGTTCAAGTGTGGTGTGTTTTTTGCAAGTTGTCTTTGATTTTAGGAATTGTGTACTTAAATGTTAATGGTGTTAACCCAGGTTTGGTTGACCTTGGGTTTTTACACTAATTATGAAGTTGCTTCAGTGTTTTTGGAAGCGTGGTGTGGAATGTATGGATGTGTTAGAATTGGCTATGGATGCCAAGATCTATGGACCAAATGGAAAGCACAAGAAAAGAGAGAGAGATTATGACAAGAATAAACTGTATTCAATGTCATTGATATGATATGATTCTGATTAATTACAATGAGAGAGACCCCTTTGTTATATAGCCAAGGTGAGAACATAGAAGGGCATAAGATTATGACAAGTGTCGTAATCTTATGACATGAGACAACTATGAAGAGCTATCACTCCACAAAAGGTGGAGAGATAATCACATGATGTGTCCACAAAAAGTGGAAATGATGAGGTAATGACATGTCAAGTCCACCAAAAGTGGAAAATCTCCAACAACCTCCTATGTGGTCCCTAAGTAAACTTAACTAAGATGTAAATAAGTCCCCTAGTAATGAACTGACTAGGTACAAGACTTTATTTACACCAACACCCCCCCTTAAGTGCAACTTAGGGAGTAGTGAATTATTATGCAAATAAAACAAAGATGCAAAGATGGGTCCCAGCTACTAGGCCATATTAGGTACCCATGTACAAATGCAATGCAATCTCTCACAAGTGAGGAAAGGAGAAAACCCAGTGGGACAAAACTCCTCCCCAAAAGAGAGATGAAATACAAAATAGAAATACTCTCAATGAACAATGAGAAGGTAAAAACCCCATGTGAGGAAAAAGACCCCCCCATAAGAGAGAAGTAGAAGAGAGACAAGGCTGCCCCCCCTCAATGTTGAGTCTCTTGCAATGATGGTAGAAGCTCGACATTGAATGCTTTGAAGATGATCAATCTACGAACAACGTTCCTCCCCTTAGGAAGAAACAAAACCAAGGATGTATGCAGGATGTCATGAAGATGGATGGTGGATGATGATGTCTCTGAAGCATGCCCAAGTGTCTCCATGTCGATGCCGAAAATTGACACACTCCAATCAGGCGTTCTAGGCCACACTGCTGAAGAGTACAATCCAACATCTAGTAGAGAAGAATGTAGAACATGATCCAAAGACAAAGATATCCCCTCTGAAGACAAAGAAGCCTCCTCCAAATGTTGTCCAAAAGTATCCACACTCACGCCAAACTGTGAAGAATGATCATGTAGAGAATGAACAAGAGGGTCAAGGTGTTCCCTCATAACAACTGAAGAAGGTGCATCTTCATCAAAGAGAAGATGGATGCTATCAATGGTGTCCTCCAAATCCGCAAGATGAGACTCCACAAACAATTCTGAAATACATATTAGGAAGTCATCCAAAGTAGCCATATCTGGAAAACAATGAGGACCCTGCTGCACTGAATCGCTAGGAGCCAAAACTGTGCCAAGTATCATCAAGTACAATAGTAGATGGAGGAGATGAAATGCATGGGTCAAGGATTGGATTTGATGTGAGTATACCAAGTTCAAAAAGCCAAATGTCTCCTTAGAATCATAGTTGTGATCAACAGTCAAAGGAACATTGTCATCATCAGAAGCAAACTGTGCAAAGGAATACAACCGAGATGAATGATCAACCACCCCAGTAGCAATGATATCTCTAGTCTCCAAGTCTCGAATGATCACAGGTAGGTGTGAACTCCACAATTCTCCCATCTCCACCATGTGTAATCTGATAAATGGAAAGTAGATTGTTCGTCAAATGAGGAACACACAAGACATCCTGAAAAGTGTTCTCCCCAATGCTAATAGATCCCTTCCCTGTTACACTCATGTATGTATTGTTTCCCATCAAGATAGGAGACATAGTACAAGGTTGAAATGAAGAGAAGATAGTCTGTGAAGATGCCATATGATGAGATGCTCCTGAATCTAGAAGCCATCTCCTCGATCCTGGACTTGAATGAGCACAAAGAGCCTGTCCTTTATATCCGATATATATGTTTGACCTTTGTCCTTTTTAGACTATTTTGAAGTAGAAGGAGAAGAAGATTCAGACATTCTAGAAGGTAAATCAATGTGATTCTTTTTGAGAAGATTTTTCAACTCATCAATATCCTTCTTATAACAATAGTGTTCTTCATGTCCATCCTTCTTGCAATATGCACAAAAATGCCTCTCCTTCTTAGATGTTTCTCCTTTTGATGATGAGGATTCTGATTCTTTATGTGGCTTGTTCTTTTTCTTCTTTTGCTTCTTATCAAGATTCCTTGATTCTTTCAAATTACCTTAGACTCATTTGCCACCAATGCTTGTGGTTTGGAAGACTTGATTAGACCCATGTTCATTAACTAGCTTCCTCTTTATTAGGAGATTTGCAAAGTCATCAAACTTAGAATCAATATATGATGCTCCCATAGAAAGTCGAGTATGAAGGAAACAAACACTGAATACTCGGACCAAGCTTGGATAACACATTCAGAATCAATTGTAAATCCTCTTTTTCAATAGTGCATTCTTTCAATTGTGTTCTTAGTTGCTTGATTTTGGAAGATGTAGTCTTGGATGTGGTCAAAACTTTTAGGATCAAGATTCATCAAATCATTATCAAATCGATGGCCTCTAATCTTATCTGTTTTACCATAAAATTTCTCAAAATGTCCCCCATGCCTCTTTAGGTGTATTACATGATTCAATATGAAATTCAAATCAAATGAGACTAATGAACATATGCATCCAAGTGTTTTCTCACAATCAATCTCCCACATTGCCAATTCTTTAGCATCAGTAGGTTTTTGAATTGTGTCCTTTAGATGACCTATTAGACCTTTCATCATGAGATAGTTTGATACTATTTTCTCCATATAGCATAATTATGTGGATTTAGGGGTTCAATTTGAGATCTCCCCATTGCAAGAACACAAACCAAGCAAAAGAATGCAAACAATCACTGCAAGATTACCCCCCCCCCCCAAATCACTCAATCAAGAAACCCCCCAAGAAATATCTAATTTGGAACTTTATATTTAGTGTTTTTACAGTTGTTAGATGCCAAAAACAGCAAACTAGACTTGATCTTAGTGCTTACAAATGCGAAAATAGGCCATAGTATCAAGTATAATTTTTGGTACAAAATGAGATCAATCTGATCATACCATTGAGAAGTACACAAAAAATCATGCACTTTCAAAAAAAATTGCACGCAAAAATGTTACTGTAGGAGCAAGATATGAACTCCCGAAGTTCCCAAAATGAGGACGAAGTAGCAACACCTGTGAGAATCTACAATTTCTAGAAAAACCAGGCACCAAAACCAAAAACTGATTGCACCAGTACGTAAAGCACGAAAAATTAACCCAAATCAAAAAAAATTGCTCGAAAAAAGGAGTCAAAATGAGCAAGATATTGAGCTTCAAAGTTCGCCTATGAAAACCAAATTGCAAACCGTGAGGGGGCAGAAAATTCAAAACTACGCTGACGTCACTGATGACGCAGGATGACGTCATTAATTGAGGCAATTAAATTTGACGGTTTTGTCCCCGTCAAAAGAGAATATTCTACTGAAATATGCGATTCTGCCGGAATCCTTCTACCGGAATATTCTTTACACCGTTGCCGGAATCTTCAAGGTTTCCCGGAATATTCTATTAATGCGGCCGGGTTCTTCTCTGCCGGAATCTAGATTTCTGTGCCGGATTTTCAATTTGAATGACGCCGGTTTGTGAATGAGGGCCCGCCGGTGATATGTGGACGCCGGGCGCTTCAGAATGACTGTCGGTTGGGGGATGTGGTGAGCGTCGGCCTACAGAGGACATGGGGAATAAGCCGAGGCCGCCACGTGGCGGACCTTTTCACTGTGGAAGGTACAAGGTACCTTGTACAGGTCTGCAGACAAGTCCGCAGACTTGTATATTTTTTTTCTTTTTGATATTTAAAAAACACTTTTACAATATAGAAAATTATCAACAGAAAATCATTTTTCATAAAAAAAATTCAAAAATTCTCTGAAATTTTTTATTTAAAAATAATCGTACCGTCACTGCAATTATGACGACTTGGGGGGTCGTATGGCTCTTCGGGCAAAATTTTTTTGCCTTACCGGACAACTGTTCCAATTTGGACGAATTAACAGTCAATCTTAGGGTTTTTGGCCCTTCTGGATGCGATGGTAGGGTCGGATTTGACCCAAAATGCTCCAAAATTGCAGCTACCTTCTAGATCTAGCAACCACACTTCAGCTTCAAACCCTCCTAAATTTGGCCTCGTATGTCCGATTTGGACGAAACAAAAGGCAAAATCGAATATCTCAAACCTTCTGGATGCAATGGTGAGCTCAGATTTGCACCAGCAAGCTCGGATATGAACCTGCAACAAAGAGCCACGAACGGAGCCTCCTCAGATTTGGAATCTCTCTTCAGAAAAAGACTCTCCAATGGCACCCAACCCGCTTTGATACCATGTTAGAATTGGCTATGGATGCCAAGATCTATGGACCAAATGGAAAGCACAAGAAAATAGAGAGAGATTATGACAAGAATAAACTGTATTCAATGTCATTGATATGATATGATTCTGATTAATTACAATGAGAGAGACCCCTTTGTTATATAGCCAAGGTGAGAACATAGAAGGGCATAAGATTATGACAAGTGTCGTAATCTTATGACATGAGACAACTATGAAGAGCTATCACTCCACAAAAGGTGGAGAGATAATCACATGATGTGTCCACAAAAGGTGGAAATGATGAGGTAATGACATGTCAAGTCCACAAGGTGGAAAAAATGCCAACAACCTCCTGTATGTTGGTCCCTAAATGGCCCAACTAAGATGTAAAAATAAGTCCCTAGTATTATTTGTTGGAAATTACAAAGACCTATTCACACTTGAAGGTTAAGGTGCAAACTGAAGGCGTGTTGTGGTACACCTTCATTCCTTTCCATCGTGGGAATGTTTTGGTACTAACCTAATTTGAATTTGCATGGTTGAGGTGCCTAACCGACCTTGGAGAATGTGTTCAAGGTTGAAGATGGTATAAAAATGAGTTGAGTTTTTGAGAGATGATGAGATAGAGGTGTGTGATACAAATTATGTGAATTACATAGTTGTGGGGTGTGAATTTGTGAAGTGCAGTGCAAGCTTTCATGTGTTAGATTATTTGATGCAATGAGTAGAAGGTGTCTACAATTCTTCAATAAGACTGTGAAGGTGTTGGTGATGTTGTGGTGGAATTTTTTGTTGCATTGAGATGGATTTCTCGTTGTAACACTCTTCTCTATCTTCTTTTCTATTATGGCAATGAGCCCTTCTTTCTTTTGGGCAGTGATCCCTCCAATAGTGAGCCATATTGTATTTGGTGCTGATATTACTTTATATTGTGAGCTAATCCTCACCGTGGTTTTTCCCTTCTTGGGTTTTCCACGTAAATCTAGTGTTTCTTTATGTATGGTGTTGATTTGGTTTTGTTTATGTTATTTTATTTCATGATAAATCACTCTAATAGATTAAGGGTAAATTGGATTAATGTGGATCTAAATGTTTGTGAGGGTTTTGAAGTTTTAAGGTACAAATGATTCACCCCCCTCTTAGTTTTCTTGTGCATTCAACAAACTCATATGCAACCACACAAAAGAGTCATCACAACACATGTAATATATTTAAAACCCTATAAAGTTCCTCTAACGATAATTAAAATAATAATAGAAATTTTTTCAAGAAAAAATATAAAATAATATATTTTTTAAATTTGCACATACAACAATGGAGACATGAAACTAAAAATGATATTATAATATTTCAATAATAGTATGTCAAATCCTCTACCTTGCTGAAACTACCTCTATAACAAAATTTTTGCAAGTTCTACCCTTCTGAATATTCCTCTACTCTACCTGTATTGTCCAATAATGAAAATGATAGCCTTCTACCCATAAAATATGCACTAAGTCCCAAACCCTAAAATGTGACACTATATTAGAGTTGAATCCATGGTGGAGGATGAGATGTGCTCAAATGAATGCCATAGATTGAAAGAAGAGATCAAAATTAAAGTTTTGTGGTTGACTGACCATTCTATAGTAATGGTGGTGGATGATATCAGGATCCATGCACTTAAACCTTTGGTGCCTATATACATTCAATAAATTGCCAAGTAGACCCATGGTTGGTGAAACATGCATTAATGGTGTCTTAATTCAATAGATGGCCATGTGGGAGACAATCATAGAGTAAAACCATGAAAATTTGGATGTTTGAATGCCTTACACACACTAATATATTTTTTTATGGGCTTATAGAGTCCAATCGGACCATTTGTGGGAAAATGACCCCCATCGGATCCTTTGTGAGATATCAACTTCCATCGTGAATTATGAAAAATGTGACTAAACTTGCCAGCTTAATGATGCTTCAAAATGTTTAGTTCAAATGAAAAGTCTTGATGATGACATCAATAAGGATTATGTCATCATGTCATCATCAATGGACTTGGGGACTTCAGATGAGGTGATATCATGATGACATCAGTAATAGACTAATGTGGGAAGGAGCAAGGAACTAGACCTTGTTGTCATATGGTAAACTTAAATGATCAATTAACAATGAAATTAAACTAAATTCAAGCAATATATTGATCAATTAGAGCCATATTCAATTAAATTTAGTAAATTGTTGCTAAAATGATTCAATCAACATGAAATAAATCTAAATTCTAAACAATTGAATAAACTAGCAAGAAAATATCCAATCCCATTGTGGATTTGAGTGCAAATTTTGGAGTGATATGGATGTGAACTACTCAAATTTTTCTAATCCATATTGTTGCAAAAGCTTGGTTGATGAATGAGAATGATTAAAAAAATATGAGTTCTCAAATCTCTCAAAGGTGAGTGTTCGATTCAAGAGAGTAAGGGCACATAAAGATTGTGAATCCTTTTTCATGTAAAAAGGCTTGGCTTTTATAGATTTTTGAAATATTGATCAATGGTGAGGATTCAAAATGCTAATCAAGCGATGAAATTGAATTAAGGAGGTGTGTATGGATCAATGGATGAATCAAAAGTCAATAATCCGTGAAGGTGTGGATCAAAGATTTAATCAAAGGTCCATAATCCATGAGGATTTGAAACAATCCCTTAATTTTAGGAAATATGTTAGAGATATTATTCATGTGGAGGGAAGAATTTAAACTTAAAAGGGGAATATTTCATGTGAGAATATTCTTTATGCAAGTTGGGGGATTGGAGGAAAAATCAGTTAAATAAACAATTTAATAAAATCTTTTAATTGTGCAAGTTGGAATAATTAGAATTTTTAATTAAACAATTGTGAATTATTTAATCAAAGAGGGGTTGTGGTATTTAATTAAATAATTTGGAATTATTTAATCAAAAGAGGAAGAAATTAGCATGAAGGTGATGAATTAATCAAATAAAGCTAATTATTCAATTAACAGGAGAATAAAATGAATTTAACTAAATAATTGGATATTATTTATTTAAATAGATGAAATAGGTGAATTATTAGAGAAACAATGTTAATAAGCAAAATCATAATGTGTGTGATCTACTTAAAGACATTTTAAGGTGTCTATGGGTAGATCTCCCCTATCTGAATTTGCAAAGCATGTGCAGTCTTTTCCTTTGATACATTTAGGAGAACAGAATCGGCAAGACACAATCTAATAGTACCACATGCCTTCTTATCCATCTTCAAGCTCAATCTTCATTATTCATTTTTTGGGGTTTCTTTTCATTTGTTACAACCACCCATTATTCTTGTTCTTCAAGGTGATCCTCCATTTTCAACTTCCAAAACTCATATCCCACTCTGTTAAATTTTTCTATGTCCAAATGAGAGGAAGTTGTAGCCATGGTTTCAACACAAAAACCCACAAAAAACAAATCAACCAAACTCCCACTATAGCTCAAAAAACCTCTATTCTACCACCCAAGACACAAAATTGGCTAGGCTCTAATACCAAATGTTAGAAAATGGAAGGTGAACATAAATAATATAAGCTTAAATCAATTGTAAATTAGATCTAATAGTGTTTACCATGTGGAGTTTAAATCAACAATAACAATGAAAGCATAAAATAGAAAACTAAAAACCAAACATAGTGTTTAATGTGGAGAAACACTTTCAAGAAAAAAAATCCACAAAAGAAGAGATGAATAGCTTGTATTATAAGAAAAAAATGATTACAATACATCCACTCTAACTCCTTTGTATCCTCCAATTTGATAGCATAACCCCTACAAAGAAAACTTGAAGAAAACTCATTGTCATCTCCACTTTCATGCACTTGCTATATAGAATAATGTAACCCATGAAGAATGGCATCCAAATTGGACAACTCCTCATGCCACCACCTTGGAATAATCAATTTTAGCTCATAATGGCATCTTACATATTCTCTTACAGCTGTCATAAGGCATCTTTCATGCATTGGCGCCTAGGGACCAAGATAGCAAAGATACCACCATAGATGTCATAGTCGCCATAGAATCTTATGACATGTGTCGTAGCTGTCATAGATTCTCTTACAACTTATGATAGTTTTCATAACATATCATAATGTTTGATTCCCAAGGTGGATTACTAGAATCTCCATATTAACCATTTTACCTTTACCACATGACAATTATCCAATAAAAGTAACATAGTAACTCCCTGCCAATAAAATGGTAATTACCGAGGCCAATAAAAATTTAATCACCACTATCAATGAAACCTTCCATCCCTTATGAGTGAATTATAAATAATATTATGAGTAATTAAATGACATGATATTTATAAGGTTGATGGCACCTTTACCCCAACAATTGAATGGGAGTAGCTTCCATGATTTGGATTGCTTGGGAAACGCTAATTGAATACTATTCCTTATAAGCACTTTCCAAGGTTCATTGTCTTCTAGATATTTAAGTATCTATTTGGTTGCTAGAGCTATTTCTTGCCACTTTAGGTCCTTTAACCCCACCCCCCTTGGCCTTATCCACACAACACCACTCCCACTTTACAAAGTGTTGTTTCTTTTTACCCTTACCATCTGACCATAAAAAGTTCCTGATTTTTTTCTAAATTTCATTTACCTAATAGCTACTAAAGAGCTAGATAAAAGAGTAGTATACACTATATGAAGACATGATCTTCTAGAAAAATTGTATTCTTCCAGCTAAGGAGAGATATTGTTTATCCCATTTATCTAGTTTATTCTCAATTTTCCCCTTTATCCATAGCCACATGTCTTTCAGGCTTGGGTTCACATCAAATGGGATCCCCGAGGTATCTCACTTGTTTGGAGGGGTCTCCCCATTGAAATTCAAATTTCTCCAACCAACTTGGTGGGGTGTCTTATCATCCCAACATAATAGATTTAGAATTTAAAATTTTTCCACCCAAGGCTTTATAAAATAGTCCAAGTTTTACCATTAGTGATTCCATATTTATTTCTTCAAGTTTCATAAAATAAGGTAGCATCATTTGCAAATTGAAAATTTAGAAGTTCATCCTTGTTGGGGAGGGATATTCCCTTGACCCTGGGGAGGTTGATTTTTTCCTCAAGAGGTAGAAGATTTCATCTGAAGCAATGACAAATAGTGCAAGGGTAAGAGGGCAACCTTGCCTGATTGATCTTTCAAGTTTTAATTCTTTGGTCAGAGGCCCATTTATTTCTATCTAGGCACAAAATATTTCATAAGTGTTTTAACCAAATGGAAAAATCTATCTAGGAATCCAAAGGCTTCCAAAGCTATACAAAATAAATCACATTGTACTTTTTCATAAGCCTTCTCAAAGTTGAGAAGAAACATGGCTTCATTCTGATCAGAATGCTTAGCCCATCTCATTGGTTTCCAACTTACTAATAAGTTTTCCAAGATGTATTTGACCTTAATGAAGACTATTTGGGTAATTATTATGAATTCTCAGAGGATATTAACTAGCCTATTGGCTAATACTTTGGCCAAAAATTTGTATGAGGCATTAAACAATAAAATAGGTCTCCAATTCTTTAAGAGGGTGTTGTCACCTTTCTTGGGTATTAATTTGATTATTCCCTTATTCATGTTTTTCCCCAAAGACCCAACATGGGAAACTTCATTGTAAAGTTGTAATAGATCCTCATTGATCCATTCAATATTATGTTTATAAAATTCCATTGGGAGGCCATTTGCACTGGGGGATTTATCATTGTTTAATATCTCAATGACATTCTTGATTTCTTCTCCAGTGATTTTCTTATCTAGTATGTTCACTTGCTCCTTTGTTAACTTTTTAGTATTATTTATTTACACAAGTCCCTTACCTTATGGTTGTCTACATTATTACCCTCTATAGAGAATAAGATCTTGTAGAAGTTAAAGAATTTTTCTTTAATATGTTCTTGTTCAAGGACTACTAAGTCATTTACCCATATTTTTTTAATATTTTCTTTAGCTTCTTTACTTTTTAGTATCCCGAAGAAAAAATTGGTGCCTTTATCCCAATTTTTAACCTATTTCATCATGGATTTACTCTTAGACCTTGAATTCTCTTTGTTTGAATTATTTGTATTGAATCCTTGATTAATGTTGTAGGCATCCCTTTAAATCTGCAAAAACTAAACTCACATAGGGGTTAGCACTTCACAAATTTAACAAAATACCTCTATGAAATACCTTGTAAAATGTTTAAAACATGCAACAAAAAGATGAAAACAAGCTACAAGCATGATGAAAACATTCAACAAACTACCTATTCCATAGTTGGATTGGTGTCACATGTGCTAGTGACCCTTTCCCAATCCTTGATCAAAGCTCAAATTGTGCAAATGCAAATGGAGATGGTGGAGTGATGGTGAACAAGATCAAATCTCAAATGAAGAGAGTAACCTTGCAATAGATTGTGAAGGATTTGCTTGAGGATGATGCACCTATTTAAAGATTTTCAAAATGCCAAATGTTGAAGAGGGACCAATGTGGGATCAAAAACAAGCCAATGAATTGAGGACACTTGTCATCATGTGATTAGTTGATGTGT
>VDFB02119894.1:0-16880 GCA_007258455.2 Sequoia sempervirens | reverse complement strand
GGATCTCTCCAACCCATATTCAAAATTTCTCTCCAATCCATTTGTTGATGAACAAACGGAACCATCAAGTAGCTGGAAATGAAGGGAACAACATCAACAAATCTGGAAATTTGTTCCTTATCCCTCCAAAAGTCTTTTCCATAAGTAATAAACTCTAACAACCCAAATTGAGAATCCCAAGCATGGATACCCAACTGAAAGTGATTTTCAACACACTGAAAAGAAATCTCTACACATTCCCAAGTGCTAGTGAGAACCACGTGCCTTCTCACGAAATTGATGCCCCATCTAGTAAATCCTTGAAGCTTAACCATGAAAGCTTCCACCTTAAGGGAGTATGAAACATAAAGTGGCTTCAAATTCAGCTCCCAAAACTGATCAATATGATTCCAAACATCATTCCACCCAAGGGATGGATTGTCAAGAGTGCACCCACCAAAGTCTAGTTCACCTTTTTCCCATTCCTCCTGAGTAGTAGGTCTGAAATCTTCACTCGCTGCTGTAATGAAGTTACCAATAGCTACCAAGACTTGTCTCATCAACACCTTGATGTCATAGATGTTGAAATTTCCTTGCTTCGTCACCTCCCATGTAGAACCTTCATCCTCAAACCCACTTATGCATTCATTACTAATTAGCATACGTGGCACATCCACATGGAGTGAGATCAAAGCATCCTTAGATTGGAGTTCATGCTTGACCTCATGCTTGGTCACTTCACTACTTGACTCATTTTTCAAAGCAAAGAGATGATTGTCATAAGTTGCTTCAGCACCCACTTCAAAGAAGGGATTGTCAAAGACTTGGAAGCCATTCCTTTCGCCTCGCTGCCCCAAATCTGCACATGCAACTTCTAACTTTCTTGAAATGCTTTCAAGATCAAACTCCTCTTGAAGACAGTCAAGATCTCCAATCACTTGATGGATTTTTTCAGCTCTTTGTGCATCCTCTTGCTCCTTGAAAAGTTTGAAATCTGCAAACTGGTCTTCAACCTCTGTTAGACCCAACTGAGTTTCTTTCAACTCGTCCTTTATTGGTTTAAGCTCCAGAGTGAGCTTACCAATCGTACTCTCCTTTTCATGAAAAGCACAAATGGCCTTCTTTGCAACTTCAATGACATGATCCCGTTCTCCAATAGAGTGTATGTACGCGGACTTCAAGGTCTCCAAGGAATTTCTGATAAGTTGCATATTAGGAAGAGTAACTTCATTGGTCACTCCTCTACGTCTCTCTTCAAGCTGAGCCTTCCAGTAAAGCTCTTCAACCAAGCTATGTGCGTAGTCAAACAGGGATAGAGCTTGCACTTCCTTGTCAACGAATACCTTGAATTGACCCTCCCACTCATCAGAATGCGAAGATGGTGAATTGCTGGTTGGCTGCTCTTCAAAATCAGAACTTTGTTTTGTGACATCGCTGTCCTCAGAGCTGCTCCAACCTTCTTGTCTTTCATCCTCAACTAACGGAGAATGTTCATTGTCATGGAGAGGGACATACTCCACAGTTTCTTCACCCTCAAGCTTGCAAGCAGCTTCTTGCCTTGGTAGATCAGCCTTGTGATCTAAAACCACATTGAACCTTTCTTCTTCAACAGCCGTAAGGTCTTCAAGCTCTTCATCCACCTCACTGCCGTCTTGATCAAAGGCTATGGCAGCCCCTGACTCAAACGAACAATCATTGAATGCTGTTTTGAAAGTTTCGAAAGTAACAACATCCTCCTTGGTGGCTGCAATCAACTTGAAGGGATCACCATGGAGCTCTTCAGAGTAAGCTTCTTCATCAAAAACAACTTCTCCTTCGGCCTCCTCATAGCTTGCAAGGCAGACAATATTTTGGTCTTCATCAGGGTCAAAGGGAAATTCATCCCACAAAGGTTCTTTGTTATACCTCGGTGCCAACACACCTGGATCCCAAATTCCAAGGGGTTGACTGAGATGATCAACAGGAAGAGGTTTTTCGTGCTTCACTGGAAGTATTGACTCGATGAATAAATCAGATCCTGAATCTCTTAAGCTGATATCTTCAAAAACAATTTCTTCCAATGGTTTGGTTTGCTGGTCAAACCTAAATCCAACAATGTCATCACCGAAATGAAGTGAAGATTCTTCGATGCTGCTTGTTTCGAAAACTTCACCTTCATTATCTTTTATGGAACTATCATGAGAAAGTATGTTGCTGATTTCCTCATGTGGAACTTCTTGGGAAGCTGGGACAGCAACTTGAAGAGAATCCATCTTTACCAAATCGTCAACATGATCTGGTATGGACTCTTTGGAATCATCACCATCTTCATGACCATTAATCTTTCCTGCAACATACTCTAATTGCACTAAAAGTGGTTCCAATTTCTCCTCACATTGATTAAACAACTCCTTAATCAATATAGCAGCACTAGGAGAACCCTCTTCTTCATGTTCGTATGCGTCCAAGAGGAAGGATTGGACACTAGGTGGAATTTCATCAGCCTCATTAATAGTGAGAACAAGAATATTATTTACAGCTGCAATAACATCCTGTTCCTGTTTGCTCCAAGTGGATTTGACGAGGTAACGGAACAAGTGATCGATCTGATCATGCATTTCCAAGTCTATTAGCAAGTTACTTATCCTGAGTTCTGAAAATGTTTTTAAGATAGCAACCCTTCTAGAAAGTAGATTGCTTCCACTTCCATCAAATTCTTGGAAACTTCCAACAATTCTATGAAGAATCTTCTTCATAGTTTCATCATCATAAGGCATTAAGGGAATCACAATTCTCATCAACTCCATGAGGCAAGAAGTAATCAGCAGCTTGATTTCTTCATTTGGGTGTCCCAGCCAATAGGGCTGAACTAAAAGGTGAAATGCTGGTGATAATGCTAACTGCATCCATCCAGAAGGTGACTGCTTCACCTGTCTCAAACATTGTTCCAATATTTGAAGATTATTCCTTTCATCTTCTCTTGACTTACATTCTTTGTCAAGTCTATTCCCGGTCTCAAAAAGTGTTTGTTCCAACTTTATCTCTTCCTTCTTAGCCATGTTTAACTGCCACTTCTCAACTGAACTGAACTTCGTTCTGATCTCTGGTGTAGAAACTGAATTCTCTGTCACTCATAGACAGAATGATCACAGGATGGCAAGATCTTGGCTCTGATACCACTGAAATATTCTGAGCCAATTTTTTCGTTTTTTCAATGATCAGATTTCAACATTACAATCAAGTGCCCGTTAAGGTTAGAAGATAAACCCAAACGTACTGAAACAACTCTAACCAGTATGGACACCAGGATCCCGATGTGGGCAAGGTGTGAGCATTGGTCAGAGGATCTGTAACAAAGTGCTTATGCAGGAAGTAACTCTAACCAAGAATGGCGCCGATGATGGCGAGCATATGGTCAGAGGATCTTCTAATCTAAATGCTGAAAGGGAACTCACGTCAAGTATGTGCTACCCAATCCAATACGGAGTGAGGGGCGACCATATGACGGAGTGATTACAATAACAGTGCTTGAAAGAGAAATGCTGAAAGCTGAAAATGCTCAACACCCAGAATGTGTTTGCTGAACCAGAGTGGGAAAGTAGCTACCATAGGGTGGAGAAGAATTGAATACAATACAAATTGCTGAGAGTAAGTAGAGCATTACAATCGGATAACGCAAGAATCTAAATTGCCGTCAGTACTACTGCCAGCTTACAATATATAAATGATATCTTACTAACAATTGCGAATCAGCATAATGAATAGAGTGCAACAATATTAGAGGATTACTTTGCTGAGAAATAAAGCTTAAAACTGCAAGAGCATAATCAGATCCAACCTTTTTCACTTGGACAATCTCCCATGAAATATCCTCGAAGCCTTTAAGAGCTCCCAACACCCATCCAATGACAAAGTTGCAGATTTATACAAACTGTATGACAGTCCTGTATTTCTTCATAAAACCAGCAACATAAAGAATTCTATAATAGCTCGGATCTCCCTTGAAACTCACACAAATAACATAAGATTGAATGCAAATCACTAGTATGATGGAGGCGCTTGAACTAAGAACAAGAGACAGGCCTAAAATGCAAGCTTTATATAATGCACAAATTCCAAGACAGCATGAGAAGTACGGCCCAGCTGAAAGGGGCGATTCTCTTTATAAAATCTGATCCTTCAAATTAAAATCTACAAATTTGCAAACATGGGCGCCTAGCCAAGAAGGATGGAATGAAACAATACCCACAATGAATTTTTGTGTCTTTTTTGATTTACAAATAAAAATACGGATCTGCTGTAGCAAACTTGCAAAAACCAAAAACATCTAATATGCCAAAAACTGAATCTACTTGGACAAATGCAGATTACAATGCACAAATCCCAATGCACTCATAAACTAGACTAAAATCACCACTAGTTGTTGTCTTACAAACAAGAAGCGATGCCCGAGCTAGGAGGCCTTCATTCCTCGAAGCAAATCCGCAACCATTTCGGCAGCATAACAATAGTATATTCCAAAGATGTGAAATGATGCTCAAAGCCTTCCTTTTATAATTTTCTCGTTGACTTCTCAAAACCCTAAACTCCTCTTCAAGACAAAACCCTAATCTTTTCCAGAGGTGGCGTCCTTTTCTTCAAGCTCAATATTGATATTTTTAATTAAATTCCATACTTTGATAAATGCGCCCAATATAAGCTTGCTTTGACTTTGATAAATAATAAAATAATCATTAATGAAGCGCCACCCTCAAAAGGACCACTTTTCAAAACAACATAAAGTCAATAGACTAGGCCAAGGGGTCAACGTTAAAATATAATATTAAAACGTGACCTTTTAATTAAATATATCAACTTATCTCTCCAATTGTGCCCTGAAGCCAATAATGACCAAGTCAACTGACCAAACTGAAGCCGGAAGTCAACCAAGCTGAACCCAACTGAAAAGCTGCCAAAAATAGAATTTACTAAAAATAGTAAATTCTAGAAAATGCTCTGAATGCCAAAGTGAACACACCACTGCGAAGCTCTCTGAAAACCCAGAAAGAATCCGCCATTGAAACCACTAACTCCGAGCAAAGACATCCTCAAAAATAGGAAACCCTAATTTTACCATCCGATTAGCCTTCGGGTTTCCAGAAAAAAGGCCAACGGTCACTGGAAAGATCATGCTCGAGAAGGGGACATTACAAAAGCACTTTGCATACAAAGTGTTTGACAAAATTACAAGTCAGCTAATTGCAAGGATTAAGGGCAGATTGGGGTAAGGATTGTTCATGGTTGCATAGTTTAAGCATTGGAGCATTGAAATTCAAGCTTTTGGAACACTTCGAAGTCATTTTAAGCAAACATATCAGATTGTAACATTAGACCAGCAAGTTAGGAGTTAGCAAGTGAATTGTTTGACAATATTCCTAGAGCTCATCTTCAGCACTTGGAGATCAAAATTAGCTAGGCTCATTACACCACCTGATCGCGGATTTGAGCACACCATTGAGTTGGAGGAGGGGGGCAAACAAGTTAACACCACCCTCTATTGTCATCCTAAGAAATTCAAGGATGAGATTGAGAAAGCAATCAGGGAATTGCTTGAGATGGGACACCTTCAACCGAGCTCTAGTCCATTTGCTTTTTTTGTGGTGTCGGTAAAGAAGAAGGATGGAACCATGCTAATGTGCATTGACTACTGAACTTTCAATAAGAAAACCATTAAGAACAGGTACCCCATACCTAGGATAGATGAGTTGTTGGATGAACTTCATGGGGCTGTGTACTTTTGAAAGATTGATCTTCGTTCAGGGTACCATCAAATTAGAGTCAGAGAGCAGGACATACACAAAATAGCATTCCGTTGTCACTATGGGCACACTGAGTTCCTGGTCATGCCATTTGGTTTGACAAACACACCTGCCACATTTCAGTCCTGCATGAATCATATATTCAATAAATAGTTGCGTAAAGTTTTGTTTGTGTTCTTTGATGACTTGCTCATATACAACAAGACTTGGGAGGAGCATGTGAAGCAGCTTGATGAGATCTTGACTATCATGGAATAGCAGTCACTCTACGCTAAGGCTTCAAATGTGAGTTGTTTTTAAAGATTTATTAATATTATATATCCTCTTGTGTGGACGCCTATGGGGGAAAAATAAATTAAAATGTTTTAATTTTTTAGAAGCCTCAAGAAGGGCGTTGGTTTCTAGGAAGAAATTAATAAGCTTTTGAAGTCCAATAGCCCTAGCTTCTTTATATTCTCATCTTGGCTCTCATTTGGACATCTCTACTTTGGAAACTTAATGAAATGCTGTTGGATTTTTTCCATAGTGCTTGGGCTGCAAACTGAGGATGAAAAACCCTCTTCGTTTGGGCTGGTTTCGGTGGTGAAATATCCTCCCTAATCAGATAGTGAGTGATTCTATAGTAGGGATTATATAGACCTTCATAGAGTTTGAATTTGGTGATTGAAAAATTAAGTTTTTCCAGTTCTTTTGAGGAGTTTTTGGTGTGTTTAACTTGCTTTCAGTTTGGTGTATCTTTATGAAGATTTTGGTGTGTTTATATTCAGTTTCTGGCAATGTTCCACGGAGTTTTGGGGACGGGGACGGGGGGGACAGCGGGGGATGTGTTTTCGGGATGGGAGACGGGGGGCCTAAATTGGGGGACGTGAGGGGGGTGGCGGGGGGGCGGTGGGGGACCGGCGATAAAATACATATAGTACTTGAAAATTAAAACTTAAAAGATTAATAATTTAATTGTCTAAACTCTAAACACAATAAAACATTGCAATAATATATCATTTCATTGACATTGGAAAATGCAACAAGAACTATATGTTTCATAATTTGAGTTTCATAATCATGATTCATGAATCATAATTTGATAATTACAATCAAGTATCACTGTATTATCAATGTTCAAACTTCAAACTTCAAAAACAGAGTACAAGTAACAAAATACTGAAAATAGTAAATACTAATAGTAAATGGCTCCAGGCTAATGGCTTGATGCCGCTAATGATCTAATCATCTCCAAGCTCCATGCCAATCTCCTCGTCACTGGAACTGCTAGACTCCGCATGCTGAAGCTCATCTAAACCAATACCAACCAGCCCTGTCTCTGTAGGATCATCCTCTATCTGTGATGGCTCTTCTGGCTCTACATCCCATCTGGGTGCTGGACTCTCCTTGTATGTAGTTGTGTTGCGGTCAACTAGACGTAAGGCACTATGTACAGCCACAAGCTTCTCTGCCCTCCTAGAAGTAAGCCTGTTCCTCTTAACAGAGTGGATGAAGCTATAAGTGGACCAGTTCCTCTCAGCAGCAGAAGAACTAGAAACTTGGGACAGCAAACGAATGGCTAGAGTAGTAATCAAAGACCTAGGCCCATGCATAGTCCACCACAACTTGGGGTCCTCCTCTGACATAGTCTCCAAATCTACCTTGGCCGCCTCTGAATATCCCCAAAGAGTGGCAAATTTTGTCCGCGCGTCTTCTGCAAGCCCCGCGACCATTGCATTCCATGAGCGGACATCTTTGTGACGCCTCACAAAAACCGCGCGGCCCCGTTGCAATGCTTCCACATTTTGTATACATGAAGTTGCGAGCCAAAACAAAGGGTGGAGAAAAAACCAACAAAATAAAACTTAGAAAAATGAAATGCCTCAAATCCTGAGTCGAATGCACCAGTCGAAAAACCCTGCCACTGTAAAATTTGATCTCCAAACTCCAAACGCAAATCTCCTGTTCTTGAAGCTCAGTCGCACGATGAAGACTCAAAGACAAAAAATTCATCAAATAAAAGTATAAAACTAAGGTTATAAAATATAAACTCCTATGTTTTTTTATTTTTAAATTTTTTAACACAATAAATTCTTTTTTGAAGAGATGTTTCTAAGTTTCCTGGGCGTTTCCATGGCGTCTCCCTACTAGAAACTACAGGGAAACGTCTCCCTTTAGGAGGAGACGGCGGGGGTATTTGGGGACGGCGGAGGGACGTTTCCCAGGCGTCTCCCCGTCTCAGAAACGTCCCCGTCTCGGGTGTGCGTGGTTTTTCGGGGGGGACGCGTCCCCGTGGAACACTGGTTTATGGGTGCTTCAAAACATGGACCTGAGCTTGGTTTTTTGATCATAGCTCTGAGTTGGGTGGAGTAATTGAAATGGGTATTGAATATTTGAAAGACCAATCTCAAGCCAATTCTAAAGAGCACAAGATTGTATATTTTGATTGAGTTTGTGATTTTCTAGAGGGGATCAAACTTTCTAAGGGGGACACCCTTTGCTGCTAGAAACCCTCTGTTTTGACCAGCACGTGTGAGCCTTCAGTTGCTCGGTTTTGGGGGCTGAAAAAAGGTGGAATAGGCATTGGAAAATGAGGTGCTTTGAAGGCTAAAGCTTGAGTATTGTTCACTGCCAATCAAGAGGCTCATTGCTGCAAATGAAGGGTCACTGTCATGACTGTAGCTTCTTATTCCAGGTCTGAACATTCATTGTATTATTCTGATAAAAACTGAAAATGAATGCATATGATATTTATTGTAATCTCTATTGAAAAGACATTAGTATATTGTGTTTTTGTTCATTGCAATCTTCTCTAAATTTTATATTCATCTGGAAACACTTTGAAAACAAAACACAAACATTGCATTGAACAAGCAACCAGCAAACAAGGGTTTCAAAAAAAAAATTCAGGGGTGTATGTTACAGTATCTAAGCTGATATAACAATCTGGAATTTTCAGCTGTGTATTTCCAATGGAATGTTCAGTTTTTGAGTAAATGTGAAGATTAAGAGCAGAAATTTAAGTAAAGATATTGGCGTGATTATGATTAGTTTTGTGAAAAGAGATGGAATATGAGTGGTAAGTGTGGGGATAAAATATAAATATCTACAGATCATCATATATGAGAACAAGATCATTGTAAATGATATATACAGATTTGTATGGAAATAAAGGGAGATCTACAAGAGGATTTTTATAACAGATTTATATGATGAGTTTGTGATCATATTCTTGGCAGATTTATGTGGTAAGTGTGGGGATAAAATATAAATATCTACAGATCATCATATATGAGAACAAGATCATTGTAAATGATATATACAGATTTGTATGGAAATAAAGGGAGATCTACAAGAGGATTTTTATAACAGATTTATATGATGAGTTTGTGATCATATTCTTGGCAGATTTATGACCAATCTATAGCATATTTGAGGAGGAGATTATAACAGTTTGAAGAAGAGAACTATAGCAATTTTTTTGGAGAAACAGATTATCCATCATCTATTGTAGAAGCAACATTGATAAGGTAGAAATTTGAATGAGGGGTTGGTGCCTCTAGTGGGTTGGTGCTCACAAATTGAATCAGGGGTTGGTACCTACAAACTTTGTAAAAAGAAGAATTTATATAAAAGCATTGATTTGCCATGGTTTTCTCGCATTAGGGTTTCCACATAAATATTGTGTTATTGTGTTCTTCTCATGTGCATGATTAATGAAATTGAGTAAATAATGTTATTGTCTCAGTATAACTGTGTGTTCATCAAAGTGTGCATGAAGGACATGATATGCTTTTGCATATTGATTTTTGACTCGGATTTAATGTAAAATTAGAAGTCAAAAGTGCAAGTGTAGAAACCCTAGTTTCCCTCTGCTCTGAATCTGATAGTTTTTTTGTGTTTTTCTGACGTTTTTGGTTTTTTTGCAAATTTTGGGTTTTTGAGCATAAAAAGCAATATGGCGATTTTGCAATAATTGAAATAAATTCAAATAAAATAGATCCACTCTAAATGACGAGAGAATTTGATATAAATAAGGATGCCAGGCTTTATTTGATCTTCTATAAAGATTACAAAAAAACCCAGTTGCATGCAAGCAAGGAAAACAATGAAATACTATAAAGAACCTGGCGAATTTGGCTGCATTAAATGACTGCTGTAGCTGGTACGGCTGAGTTAATGAGTGACTCCCTCCTTCTGTCTGGTGCTTTGAATAAGATCTCCAAACCCAGGCGCCTCCAGAGATGATAAGAAATGATCTTCAAGATAGGCGTTTTCTCCAGAAACAAAGAACAGCTCCTTTCTAGATGGTACGGCCAGAATATTGAATAGGATGGCCTGTCAGCAAGTACAACTGTATACAGCAGCAATGAATGTCTCTATTTCCTTAAGTCGAATGGTCCAGATCAATGCTAAAAGCATAGGCGCACTTGCTAAAGGTGGTAGACTGAGAAGATGTTAGGCGTTTTCCATATTCTTGAAGGTACGCCCTTTTTACTGCTGGTACGACCAAGTACAAACAGTACGGCCTTTTTGTGACAGCAGCTAGTAACAAAAATAGTACGGCTCTTCCTTGAGCCTCCAGATCTGGGACAAATGTATGCCTCAATAAAATAATTCCTCTGTGAATGAATACTGACTGAAACCCTGATGTTTGAATCAACTGTGATGCTCTGTAATTTCTTCTGGATGAAGAAATCTCACAACTGGCAGTAGATCAGGTGATATCTCACACCCTCTGAACTGATTCAATGGAGATGGCTCGTTCTCCAACGAATTTCGAACTCAAACCCTAAGGTCTCCGTTCTCTGGCAAGACTGATCAATTTTTAATTCATAAATGTCATAATGGCTCAATTCCCAAGGTAAAACCTCTTTATTGCTCAAAAGTGCGATTTCCTTAAAGATAGGGAATTTTAAATATTTGACTTTTTAATTCTTTTAATTTTTCAATAGTTCTCCGTCAAATAATTATAATAAATTATAATTATTAATTGGCCCCTTTCTGATGATGGGCGCACCCCTCAAGACAAATCACTTAAGTTATAATTTAATATTATAACTTTACATTATAATCATTAAATAATTAATATTTAATTAATACAATTAAATATTAATATCTCGCTCATTATTAACCCGATGCTCGAGCCGTCTGATGCTGACGACAACGGAAGTGATTCTGAATGCCATAAGTCCATACTGCTAAAAATAGCAGGGGTCCCACACTGACTGCCAGGAACTGCTAAAAATAGCAATTCTGCAAAAAGTCTCCGATCGAGCCCAAACGAAAGCCAATTGATCAAAACTGCCAATCAGAAGCTGAGCCAAGCTCCGAAACGACCCTCTAACCACTCTATCAGCCTACGAGGGTCTCATGATAGGCTTATCTTACGATCTCTGATGCTCGCCAAAAATGGGGACATGACAGCAAGTCACATGACTTTTGATATTATTTTGTAAATTCTCTCATATGGTTTTGGGAGGGAAAACTTCTCATATTCCCCTACCCATCAAACCTATCATATGTAATGAACTCTTTTGAGGGGTTGGAAACCTGTTGAAAATCAATGCAATTCAATCTTTCAGCTCTTTTCTTGATCTTTTCTTTATTTTCTTTGGTTTTCCAATTGGTATATATTAGTGTTACTCGGGGACGGGTCCCTGGTCTAAATCCCCCTGTCCCATCTCGGAAACGTCCGAGGGACAAGGGACAGCCAGGGGATGGCAATAGTGTACTATGTTTAATATCACAGAATGAATTCTGAATTCTGAATGCATATTAAATATTGAGTATGAATTCTTAACACAAATGTTATGCTAAGTTTCTATAATGTATATATTCATGCTTCATCCATGTTTTCATATGAATATTTAAAGTTTCCCTATATATTTTAAATTTTTCTTTATTTTATATAGCCATCCCCCTGCCGTCCCCAAATTTGGCCTGAAAAATTGGAAATTTGGGGACTCGTCCCACTGTTCCTTGCCATCCCATCCCGAAAACTTGGGGTAACATTGGTATATATGTTATTTCACATATTGTGCACTTAATTTGTAGATATTGGATGAATTTGAGTAGTGTTTATATTACTGAGGATTCTCTGGTTGTGAATCCTTTTGCATAATCAACCTGAATACTTTGGTGACTTCTTTTTTGCAATTTTTTCCGCCGTTGTTAAATTAGTTTTAAATAGTTGCAATATTTGGTTATATTTTCTGCTTTTTAGTGGTAGGGTTTGAGAATAAATAAAGTAAAGAATCTTTCCATGTAAAGGCAGAAAATAAAACCAAATTTTCTATTTTTCCTATGAACTGCAATTCTAAACTTTTCATGTGCTGATAAAAGAATTTAAGGGTACAACTTTCAGATTTACTCAAATTCTCATGTTTGGAAATTCTGATTTTTCATGTTTAGGTGCTGTTATAATGTTTAGAAGGCCATTTTTTTGAACTGATATCAAAATTGATTGTGTTAAAAGTCTGAAATCAGCAAGTGAAATTTGAAGTGCATCTATGGGACATAATTTAAAGAATGATTAAAAGTGGTTTTTTAGGCTGCAAACAATTTGGTTGTACCACTTTAGGTTGCTAGATTTTGTTTCTGACTCTTAGTATTCTGCTGGAGCCCCTGAACAAGATAGTCAAAGTGCTCTCCTGCTTAGTTTATCATAGATGACTGTAGTTTCATATGTTATAGATACCTACATATTATTCAGTGATGGCAACTTGAATATGCAAGGCACAAATTGTTCTGCATTATTGAATGATGTTTCTTGTTTGACAGCTCATGAAACAATTATAAATGCTATTGATGGATGCGGTGGCCTTGGAATTGGTCATGGGGCTCCTGAAATTGTTACAGGTGGAAGGGATGGTGAGTTTGTGTCATCTCCAACATATGGCCATGGACATGTGGTAGCATTAATTATAAAATTATGTAAAAAAAATCAACCATTGATATTCATTATAGAATTATAATTTTTTTAACTTATCTTTTTAAACTGATTTTAGAGGCAGGTCTGTCTGAGCTTGATATATATGCTGGTCTGGAAAAGATTGCCATTTAATAGGTTATAAGTTACAATTTCTATTGCACACACCCTGTTTTCCTAGCAGCAAACTTGAAGTTCTTGTTGTAAATAAAATTAAAATGTGGCTAAATTTTAGAGCTTACGAATGTCTATGTACTGATAATTACAAAATTGTGGAGCCATGACTATTCTACAGTCGAGCTTTATTAGGTTTTGATTTCTCTCTTGGAAATTTCCTCCTTGGAACAGACATATATTTAGGTATAATAACTTTCTGTTGGGACAATACTTTTGATTTTGAAAATATACAATTTACTTGATCTAGATTTTTCGTGTTTTGCCTGGATTTATATTTTCTGTTTATGCTAAATTTTTTAACTATGTATGAAAATCTAGGTTAATGAATTTTCTTTAAAAGTTTGGCATAGTGCATGAAGGCACATAGACATTATTGTTTTTTTTTTTTGATGCGTAAGATAGAGTTTCATATTAATTTATCAAAAAAGTACATAGACAGCACCCTAGGCATCAGATTTTTCCTTCTGTTCACAAATCCAACACCACCAAAATGACCAAAGAGATGGTCGACACACCCAGCCCCATTCACAGCCAGACCAAGTCCCATACACCATTACACCATTTCACCAAAAACCACAAACACTAAGAACCTTTACTTACCCGAATTGTGTAGAAAGAAGTTATCATATACCTTGATACATATGGAAGACAATCGCTGTCAACAAAAATCCCAACAACCAAAAACCACAGTACCCAACAAAAATAGTAGAGAGACAATACAAAACCAACCCACCAGATCAGACAACAACTACTTGCATTTGGAGACAAACTTACTGAAACCCATTTGCTTTGGCAAATGCCTCAAATTCTGGAAATTCAGCCACCACTGCCATCAGTTGTTTGTGGTAAACCAAAGGCATTCCTTTCAGTTCCAACAAAAAAGGATGATACTTCACAATTTCAGCAGGGACCTTTAAAAGAGCCAAATCACCTGGGTGAGGAATTCCCGTCCCAGGATTCGTTGCCTGAAGCACTTTGTCCAACCCCCTGAGCAACTCTTACTTGAATAGACTACGCATCAGAGTCCTTGCCTCTGCTTTGGCCATGCACTTGTCTAGCAGTGATGCCAGAAAGTGAGAGACAATGTGTGTGTTGACTCACGACATCTCGCAGTAAGTCAAATGGCCTTTGCCTAGCACCATCTTGACTGCCACCATTATGAGATGGTCAATGTTGCATAGAATCCTTTTTAGCTGCTGGTTGGAGACCCCACAAAATGCATTTTGCTGAAGCTTGCACTCAAGATGGATTGGGGTATCCGCACCCAGGCCCACCAACGACTTAGTGGACATTACAGCAATGAACTTAGATCTTTCCGCCCTACGCTCTACCATTCTCTGCGAGAAGATTGCACATACACATGAACCTGAGATGATGACAATTGTATGTAGCCGCCGGTGAGCTTTATTGAGCAACCCCTAGATGTCTTGACGTCATTATGAGTTACTGCTGTGTATAGTTCACCAGAACGCTAGCCTGTGAATTATGCTTGGTTGTCACTTGTATATTAGAGGACACGAGTTAAAGCCCATGAAAGGACTCAAAACTTGCGCGCCGTAATGTCGTGCCAGCGACAATCTCCAACACCTTTATCGACAATAATTAAAAGTATCTCCGTTATGCGTGAGGTGATGGTGGTACCATCTCAAGCTAAGAATAAGGCAACTTGCCATCTTGTCATGCCAACATGGCTGCCATCCAGACTCGCCAACCTGCCACACAAGTAATCCACCTTGCCACCTTTTCGCATTTGATAGCCGCGGACCCACCACAATACGTTGTGGGGAGTTGCCCGCCCATCCGCCCACTATCATTTACTGGATCACATAGGCAATTCTTTGAGTGCAATCCCATTAGCCCCCATGTTGGATAGCTGATCAACATCCATGTTGCCTTCTCTGTAAATGTGGTTATACGTCACAAGATCAAGCCATCCACCATGGTTAGAGCGACCTCCAATTTCACATATAATTTCCAATTTGGTACCTGCCTTGAACGCAATGCATTGATCACCAGGGTTGAATCCCCTTCAATTGCCACCTTTCTTATGTTCAACTCTTTGCAAAGCCCAAGTCCCAGTATCAAGGCTTGAAATTCTGCTGCATTATTTGTTCCTTCGGGGAGAGGGACCACTAACCTACCCAAAACACTTCCCTTACTATCTCTTACAATGCACCTTGCTCTAGAAGTTCCAGGGTTACCCCTGGCAGCCCCGTTGAAGTTAAGTTTTGCCCATCCCAACTCCAGAGGAGACCAACATACCTTTCTTTTGTCCTTCGTCATCGCCGAACCCCCCTTCCCATCATATGCTAGGACTTTCAATCCATACAAATTCCTCCTTGCCATGGCATCCCAAATGGAAAAGTTCATCTTCTTTGTACTTAGTTCATCCAATCTTGCATTGGTGTATTCCACAATGTTGGCCTCAATTTTGGTTTGCAGCCTATCAACTGGCATTTCCTTATCTTGAAAAATGCGTCTATTCCTCTCCTTCTAGACTTCCCATATGATGACTGAAGGGTTTGTGATCCACAAACCACCAAACATCGATTGCATATGAGGTGTTGGCCAACTGTTAAGCATTTCTAGCAAGCTACATGGAAATGCCGACTACCACTGCAGTTTAGAGCATAACGAGCTCCAACATTCTTGAGTGTATTTGCAATTGAAAAACAAATGGTCCCCAGTCTCTTTTGCTTTTTTACACAAGGGGCATCTTGAGGGCCCCTAATACCCAAACTTTGTGAACCTATCCGCTATTAGGACCTGTTGATGCGGTTTTTGTGACCATACCAAACAGTTGAAGAACAAAATAGTTTGGGCTACTCCGTTCTCTCTTGATCAAAGTATTCCATGCGCTAAGATTGCGAGAAAGTTCGCATGTTCAACTCCAAGGTTCCTTAAGTGCGAATAGACCTAGTTTGGTTGATGTGTATTGCTGTGTTCGTACGAGGGGACTTACACAATTGTTCAGATTTTCACAGTTCGCAGCTAATGTAGGATTTTGAAGGGGAATTCTCACGTGTATGATTTGACAATGTGATTCCTTTCCTAAAACTAATCAGAAATATGCGGAAAGTAAAAGGGGAAAGGGCCTAAGAAATTTATATTCTATTCTAAATGCAAGATGTGTGGGGCTTCGTTTCAATAGACTTCAACCGGATTTCACCTAGCCTCCATCGGACAACCTCAGCAAAATCGGTGCAATCTTCAAAGGGGATAGCAGAAGGTATTCAAGTTATAGTTTAACATACATACACCATCAGAACAACGCATATAAGTATGTAAACCACAACCGAAGTTAAACGCAAGATAATGTCCAGTTGACCACACAAGGCAGACTTATCATAAACAAGCCGCTAGTGGTATGGAATAAAGCGAAGCTATCTCAATAAAACACCACACACCTAAGTAAGCTACTTGCATGAATTTAATCTACTTGGATACAAAAGGAAGAAGAAACCTTGCTAGCATTTCATGACAAGACGAATTCCATCATCAATGAAAAGATCTATTATCATAAAATGTGTTACACAACAATCTCTGCAAAAGTTTTCAAAGGGAAAACTTTCTTTCTTCTCCAAATGATGCAAAATGCTCTACAAAGCTACACTATCTAGCTCTAATGTTCTCTCAATGTCTACTCTGATTCTAACTTTCTAATCTGATTCTAATCTAATGCCTTACAAATGAGGGGAACTCCCCCTTTTATAGCTAGCCAAGTCCCAAAGGACGGCTAGGGTTACAATCAATAGAGTGGCCGGAATCGTGCCACCTCAACCCTAACCCTAAAAACTGCCAGAATAGGGAGTGGTACATTAAATGAATCAAAGACTCCCACTCACTCCCAAAAATAGGCAAATGCACAATGCTCCACATTTAGTCCTTTCTAAGATCTTCGGCCCAAGAGGTTCCCCATCAAGCCTCACTACAACTCAACAAATCTGCTGGCAATGCACTTCTCAACTTCCCAACCTAAATAGGTGGAACAATAACTAACCGGAACTCTGTATCAAGTGGATCAATGCTCGTGCCTC
>VDFB02119893.1:62795-86129 GCA_007258455.2 Sequoia sempervirens | reverse complement strand
TTGTCAAACGACCAATGAACAGCTATCAAAAAATGGTGTCAAATTCAATAGTGTCAGGCTGCCCCTAAGCTAGGTGCAAGGAATTCATTTGAGTTAAAAGCTTTCAAAGGAGGGTCCCTCAGGAACCCTTCAAAAGAGAAAAAGGGGGTCTTTGAAAGGACACACATCTCCAAATCAGGTTATCACTACCCCCAACATACAGAGGAGGAGAACCATGCAAGATACTTAGAACATATAAGATAGAGGTAGACCTCAATATCACTTGTCGTTTGAAGAAAAGGTGGGTGCATCAGCAAAAAAATGAGTGATGTCACTTGAGTCACAAAGTTGTATTTTATCCTTCAAGGCCTTACATTCACTAGTGGAATGGCCAAGCACTCGATGGAATGCATAGAAAGAATGTTTTTCTTTATCATGCTTATGGAATTTTTTTGAGTGTAGGGGAAGGAAGAGTAATTAAGCAGGCTTTTAGAAGCCATAACAAAATACACTCTTGCATAGATAAGGAACGAGTAGGAAGCAACCCTTTCTCTTGTGGAGAAATACTTGACTGCTCACAAGAAGAAGATACAAAGATGGAAGACAATGGAGGATCCTCATGGAGTATTATTTCATCTAGGGGGATCATGCTCTTCTACAGGATCGCCATTGGTCTTATTTATAGGACTACTAGCATTAACCTCTTTAACGAGAGTGCGATCATCTTCCTTTAAAGGAGGATCAACACTAAGAATATTACAATTTGTATTCACCTTATTCCATGATACAAAAGAATGACCATCTTTGATAGCAGGTGTGGATGGTGTTATTGGAAGGTCTGAGTGAATCGGGTTGACTTTATATTCTCTAGTGAAGGATTCTGTAAATTATAAAGAACCCTAATCATCACCAAGACATGCATTTTCTTGAGAAGAGGTAGAAGGAGTAGACTTAATATTTCTTGCTTTAGAAGGATCTTCGTTAGGGACATCTATCTCAAGAGTATCCTTTGTAATAGATACTGTTGGAGTAAACATCGACACACTAGAAGATACTAAAGGGATAAGAGTAGGCACAACCGAGACCTGACCAGCAGCTGCCATCTCACATAAGTGCATACAGCCTTGACTGTGACTACTTTATTATTACAAATGAACTTAATAGATTTGTGTAAGGTAGACGGGACTGCACCGATAGCATGAATCCATGGTCTACCAAGAAGAAGGTTATAAGCTAACTTTTATGGCATAACATATACAAGGCTAGGTATGGTACCGGGTCCCAACCTCAAAGGAAAGACTATCGTGTGTAGGGCTTGTCGAACGACATTATCAAACCCATGAATGTCAACAAAAGAAGCATTAAGAGCAGATGAATCAATATTAATCTTAGGCAATAGATCGATGCTACATACATTGAGCATCAAATCGGCGTCAATGAGAGTACGTCTAATACCAATTTTATTAATGTTAACTATAATCATTAGAGGATCTGCTTGCTTCTGTACTTCTGAATGTAGGAGTTCTTGCGAATAGAACAAAATATTCAGCTAATTTGCATGAATATAAGCTATAAACGCATCAACATCCATCAACCTAGCGGAAGAAGGCAAGAGGATCTTTTGCAAGGCTTCTTGAAGCATATCTTGATAAACTGAAGCAAACTGAATCAATTCCCACAATAAGATCTTATCCAAAGTAACATGAAGTTGCTTGACAAGATCGTAATCACTAGGTGCTTTAGTTATAGGTTTAGGTGCTTGAGGAAGGCTTGGTTGTTTATTCATTCTATTCTCATGGGCTACCACTCTACAAGAGAGAGCGTTAGAAAGATCAAGGGAATCACTATCAAATGGGACACCATTAATAGAACACACCATTGAAGGAGAAGGACTAGTAGGAGTCACATAAATGATTGGTATCTTAGGCCTTTGAGGGGTAGCAGAGACATAGATTACATTTATAGACTCATCACAACTAGTGGAATAATTATTCGAAGACTATTCTCAACACCGATCCAAGGAGGGTCAGATGTGGAAGGAGATTCATCATTCACGAATACATCATCTCTAGAAGAGAACTTGCATTGGAATAAAGATGATATTCATCATTCACCAATGCAACGTTTCTAGAAGAGAGTGCATTGGGATGAAAATAAGGTAGAGTAACATTAAGAAAGGTATTAATGATTTCATCTTCTTGCGACAAAATATCCTCTCAAGCAAGGGGACTTTCGTGAGAAGGATCAAAGATACCGAGTGACATGGGTAAATCCAAGTCACCATCACATGCATGAAATGGAACATCATCAACATTTTGAATAAAACTAGATATTGAGCTAATAAAAAAAATTAAATTCACTACAATTTTTTTGGTATTTTCTGTCATAGTAACTCGCATTTTTAGAGGTCCTCGGATTGGAATTTGAGGTCAAAACTTACGTTAGTCCCTAAAATTTGACTATTGAAGGCACTTGTATTTTAGTGATTGAACTATTTCTCTAGGAGACCTTTCCAACGGTGCAAACAATTCTGAATTTCGAGTACTGAGTCAAAAGTTACGACCCCGCCAAGTAGGGGAAATAAATTCCTAGTTTTTGAAAAATACCCTTCACGTCAGGTTCACCAAAATGTAGAGAAGGTGGATTCGCTACTCACGAGTTCTCTTCACTTAGAGAGCCTCAAGGGATGAACTGCCCTAAACTACCTCAGGAACAACATAAGAGTTCTAGAATCAGAAAGAGCAGGTCACGAAGATTCTCTAGACAGACTGGCAAGCTCTCAGCTAAAGGATGATAGTGCAGTACGCTGGCATCCAAGAGGCACGTTGGCTTCTTGTACGGACCAAGGAGCAAGTTTGTCACAAAAAATAGCAAAGTGGATGCTTCTACTCTAATTGCTAAGAAATCTTAGATTGTGAGAATGTAACATAAGTAGTAAGACTGGAATAAGATGAAGCAAATGATAAAGCAAGAGAATAGAGAAAGAGAAGATACTCACAACCACGCAAGTGATGAAGCCTCCACCAGATGAATGTCTTCAAAACCTACATGTATAATAACTAGAGAAATTGTTGGGATTGTATAGGGGTTTACCTCAATCAAACCCCCGTTTTGGTGTTCCCACCTTCACGAATAGCCAGATAGATAGAGAAAGAGAGAAATGAACAAAGCATGTGATAAAAGCAAACCCCGCTTGAGGAGAACCCATATCACAAAAGAGGTGATAAAATCACTCCTCGCTCAAGGAGGAGAACCCGTATCACGAAGTAAGGATGCAAATGATAGGGGATGTGAGAAGTCCCAAGATGCTCACAAGCATGAGATAAGGGAGATGAAGCTGCAAGATCCAAAGGAGATATAAAGAGGGAGACAAAGAGAGTTGTAAAAGCCAAGATTGTGGTTGTAATGAGCTTGTGAAAGCTTGAGAGTGTTTGAAGTTGTTGTGACAAATAGGGGGTTGTGCAAGCAAGAGTAAGATGGTAGAATGAAGCTAGAAGTAGAAGATGAGTTAGAAGCAGAAGAGTGGAGCTAAAGATGGAGGAAGAGGTCAAATGAGTTGAAAAGACAACTTTTAAGGAGGGAAAAGAAGCTTCCTGAGCCGTTTTAGGGCATCTCGAGCTGTTACCACCGAACAAGGGAGATGGCAAGTGGAAAGCATGCACGAAAACAGTCATTTGAATGTTGAAATGTCGCAAGACGCTAGTGTGGCACGCAGACTTCTGCGCGGCGCACTTGTGTTCAAACACGTCATGCTACAAAACGACATGAATGGGAAAGGGACAAAGTTTGATGCAAGGCTGACACACAAGGGTAGCTGCTGAAAAGGGGTGTTGGAGCATCTCAAGAAGGGAAAAAAAGGATGATGCAGGGGCTAAAATGAGCCTACTCAAGATGCTAAGGGAGTGGACACTAAAGTGGACCCAAGAACGTATGTGAAATTACAAGGGGTGCAATTTTATGACTATACACATGTAGTGTGCTAACGAGTGTATCAAAGTTTTTGTATATAGTGGTGGAAATGTGCAAGCTACTATTCTAGAGACAATGTTAGAATTTCTTCCTAAAATGGAAAAACAACTCCACGATACACTACTCTCTAGAAACCAAACTCATGCTTGTAGGTGATATGTTTTTTGATTACGAATTCAAATTTCTGATCACCTTATCAATCCACTTAAATCTTAGAATCATTGCATAAAGTAAAAAGAATAGATCTACTGATAAACTAAAATAGGTGGCTAGGAAAGCGATCTTTCCCAATTACCCACAACCAGAAATGTATACAATAACCATACTTTGTATTTGAAGTAGAAAGTTGCACCATAGCAAATCTATACCATGAAATTTCCAAGGAACTCACACTCAATGTTCCATTCCTTGAATACAAAGTCACACAGGTATAACAAAACATAAAATGCAGCTACAACTTATTATAGTCTATATATTTCATGTTAATCTTGCATAACATCATGCAACTTATACTAGCTATAAAATAGTAGAGAATATCATCATTTGTAGTTGCAAGAGTTACATGTGTAGTTGGAGCCATACTTGCAATCATTTCCTCCTATAATTGTCACACCATCCACATGCCTGGATTATCAAAGCAACAACAAAATTAGTTTATGCTAATCTAAATGAATTAGACAACTCTAGCAATTTCATTTGGATGAATGACTTACCCCATGTCTGAGGCAGAGCTACCTAGCCCAATTGCCTTTGAAACTAATCTCTCCCCAAATATGAGATCAAGATACGTGTCACTTCTGCACCATAAAATATTACAACCTTTTATAAATCAATGTTTTTCCATCTATGAACTAAACTGTTAAACAACTCCTTGTGTTTATGTTGAATTTTAACCTCTATTAAGACCAACAAGGACACCAACTATAGAAAAGAAAAGCTATGTATTGAATCCCCTTAAAGTAAGTCAGAAGTAGAAATAAACATATATGACTAAACTACTCCAATAAGTCATTCCCACCTATGAGCGAGAGAGGTGCAACGAGCGAGAGAGGTGCGGGATTGAATGTCTATGGCCAGCTTGAGGCTGGTGATTCTGATGAAGACCTAGATGATTCGAGATATTAGCATTGGTGGTTTCCACGGTTTGGGTCCTTGTTGTTGGACGACTATAGACTCCTTTAGTGGCCCTGTGTGCTTGAGGCGGCTGGGGTTGTGGTGGCTAGGCCTTCTGTCTTAGCTCCAAACCTTTACTTGGCCTTTGTTTCTACTTTGTTTCTTGCTTGGGGAAGTGAGAAGGTCGACTTTCTATTTTTTAGCTTGGGGGCTCTCGTGGCTGTGGATGGGCTTTGTTGGTGTCAAGTTTCTTCTTTAACACCTTCGTTCTGGATGCTTTTGTTTTAGGCCATTTCTAGCATTTCTTGTCCTCCAGGTTGGTGGGTGTTGCTATATTTTTTGAGTGGGGGTGTTTTCTTGGTCTTGGGGGAGGTTGGACTCTATTCTCCCCAGGTGTTGTCTTCAAGCTACTCCCTTCTAAGTTGGAGTGTAGGCTTAGTTTTTTCTTGGTTGGTAGAGGCATACCCTCTATTTTGTGTTGCTTATTTTGTTGATGGGGTTTGTTTCGTTCTTGTCTATCCTAACTTGTAAGTCTTGTGTTATTGTCCTCCCCTCAGGGGCTTTAATGCTTGTGTTGCTAAGGGGAGTTGCTATCTTTCAGTGGGTTGAGCTATTTCTAATGCTCATGTTGAAAACTCAGAAATGTTTGTTTCTCTTATTACTGGATGAGGAGCAGTCTTAGTTTCTCCTCAGAGTTTGCTCTTTTGGCTGGGAGGTTTTCAAGTTTTTATCTCTAAACCTAGATTCTGTTGGTACCTTTGGTAGTGTGTCTTTCTCGAGGAATGAGTTGGGCCTTCCTAGTGCTGCTCGAGTGTGTTTGGCTTTTCTATTGAATTGGGAGCTTCTTTTCTGGCTGGTTTTTGGGTCCTTTGTTGGGTTGATGGTTGTGTTTTTATTCCCTATTTTTGGTGGGATGCTTTTGGTTGGGATTAATTTCATTCTTATCTCGTTGCCCTAGTCGTTGTCTTTGATTAGGGTTGCTTCTGTCTTTCCATCTTCAGAAGGGTTCCTTGCTCACACTATTTTAGAGGTGGTGATGAAGCTGGTTGGTTTGGGTTTGAGGTCGATGCTGAAGTTTTCCCTTGTTGCTTTGGGATATTTTGGCCTTGTTCTCCTTATTGGGTGGTTCTCAAGTTTTATTCTTAGTCCCCAGATGGTTTTGCTCCTGGTGTAGGGCTCTTCGTAGGATGCTATGGTTGTGGTTGTTGTGCTGGCTTTCCCTTTAGGTCCTATGAAGGTGGACCTCCCTCAGTTGTTGTTTCTATTGAGGTGGACGGTTCTCCTATGAAGGTGGAGGTTGAGGGTGCTGGTGATTTCTGGTTGCAGTGGTTTTGTTGATTGTTTCATCCTCTCCAATAGAGGGGAGCTCACTCCTCTAAAGGTGTAGTTGGAGTTGGTTTCTTGCTACTAGGTTAGTTTGTGTTGCATAATTGCTAATTTCTTGTAGTGTTCTGCAGTGGATCACAAAGCCCTATCGAGGTGGGGTGTTTGATTTTATTGGTGGTTTATATCACTATGTTCACTGTTCTTTTGGGCTCAGATTTGAATGATTTGAGAGGCTAGTTTGTTGATGTCTAGCTGCTTGAGGCAATGTTTAAGCTTGTCAAAAAGGTTTTTGGTCTCAGGTAAAACCAAGTTGTTTTTGGGTTTCAGGCCCATGTTTGTGTGCATTATGTAGCCTATGTTGTCATGCTAATCTTCTAGAGGTTGTTGTTGGGTTGCTAATTGGTATATGATCTATCTTATTTTGCAACATGCTTTTCTTTGGTTGGTTGATGGATCCCTTCAAAACTGTTATGTAATGGTTTCGGGCCCCATCAAAACTCGTGTTTTACCCTCTAATAAAAAACATATATGACTAGACTCCTTACCCCTTGCATCCACTACCACACTTGCAATCTGTCTCACCCCATAGTTTCCTCCACAACAAGACATGTTTGTTATTTTTGTAGAAAAAACTAAGCAAAACTATTCTTAAGAACAATAAGTAGAACAAATGCAAGCAAAAGAAGAAATACCCACCAATATATAGTAGATAGAGCACTGAGAACATCATACTTATATACTATAGGCTGCAAAGTCGTTGTCTTTGCGCTGTGTACCTAATAGTAGTTGTTTTCTGAATATTGACACATTTATCTCATTTTTTTGACCATAATGATTACTAGATCTCCCATGGAATGTTGTAACAATGAATAAACTAAACTTGCTTACAAGAATGGGCTACTGACATTGTACAAAATAAGCAATTTTTTAGATAGGATTATACATTGGCTATTTTGTACAATGATGGTACAACATTTGTCTCTTTAGCATGTTTAAATTACTCATCACTATCTCATTTATTAGAAAATCCAGCTAATTGTAGACAAAATATGCTAGCACCTTCACAAGCAAGCAAGCATACACAACATTGGGCTCTTACTCAGTGATTTGAAACCTAATGTAACTACCTTTCTATGTATAGATGCAAAATGTGCAAGCATTATCATGCCACACACCCAACTCAGATCCAAGTGCCCCTTGTAGAAAAATAGACAAAACATTAGCCAAGTGTGCTTAATACTTTTCCCTCTCACCTTTCATTGGAGAGGCTTTAGGAAATTATTGCTAAAAAAACAAAACACCCAACAAATTAGCCATGGGTCAATGGCGACAACATTAAATGCCTATGTTTTTTGTAGTAAAACATATGGAAAATCCAAAAAAAATTCTTAACAACGCATTATTTCCCTTGAGTGGTTCCCAAAACACCAATTAATATGCCAGTTGCCCAGTCGATTCAACTATGTATGCTTTTTTCTGATATTGCATACATCTTCATGGATATTGCATGTTTTTGTTAAGCAGTAGATATTGCATAATTTTTAAGGCGGATAAAATCTAATTTGGCATGTTTTTCTAAATAGAGAATGAAGTGACCTGGTTATCATAATCCCTCGAAAACTCACCTATCCAAGAAGCTTAGGCTTGAGTAATTTCATGTTAAGTGGAGAATTGGTTTTAAAGAACAGTGGTCATGGTGAAGAGTCAACAAATTTGAGTCCACAAGACTGCCCTTAAAACCATTAAGCCAAGTTACATGATTCATGCACATAAGGTCTCAATTCACAGAGCAAATTGTGCCAACATTGAGTTTATGTACATTCGGTTTCTAATCCTCTCTAGTTAATAAAAAAGTGTTATATACCTTTTCCTATGGGCCTATCCCTTATGTGAGTTGTTAAATCTTCAAAAAAACACGATATCAAGAAATATGGAGGCTTTTTGCATATACAACGACAAGAATTTGTGGAAATGACTTTAGAAACTTTCAAACAAACACTTAGAACATTCTCCAACATTCTTCCTTTTTGGCTTAACATTGTAGTGCATATATGCCGCCTACAAATCAAAGTAATGTCTTTGACCATTTGAATTACGAATTGGTGATTAATAGCTAGACTCTATAGGTTCCTATCTAACCTTTGAAACTCATGTTCAGAGGACCAAAAACCTATTTATTATTTTGCAAAATTATAAAAGCAACTTTTTGGACCAATTCTTATCAGCCCAAATGAAATGTTATCAAAGGTATTTAAGCACAAGTCTCTCGAGTCTAGAATCTAAACAAAAACTAGTAAAGGAGATATTGTGGTTCTCTACTAAGTTTTGTTAGTGATAAATAGTAGGCTTAAACTTTACACAGGTCTTACTTAGAGAGTGTATCTAAAACCATACTATATGTGAAATAGAGAATGAATTTAGTATCTAGTATTTTGTTGAGAATGGTTTTGAAATCTTTAAAGAATGCTTCTTAGGGGCACATGAATGTGAAACTTTCAGAATCCTCATTGAACATTGAGCTATCAAGCAAGCTGCAATATAATATGCATTTTTGAATGTTTGCTTAAACCAAATATTTGCATGTAAAAATATTGACCTCTCAGTGAGTTTTTTCATAGTTCTAAAGTTTTCACTATCTAAATAGTCTTTGATTGACACGTTTTCAAATATCCCATGCATTAAAGTTTGTTTTCACATAATTTATCTACATGATTGAAAGCTTCTCAGTTGACTATGATCTTTCTTTTCTTTCTTTTTAATCCATAAAAGGGTGAACAATCTTCCTTTCGAGCATATATAGGCTTTTGATTCATACCCTTATTGTTTCATGAAACTTAAAACTAAGGAAGAGAATACGAATCTCTCATCTTAGATCCAACAGAATCCTTAAGGGTTGAAGGTAGAAAATTGGATCATGTTCATACAATGAAAGGAGTGAGGAGCAAAATCTATAAACTATCATAGTGACAAACCTATTTACTCTACTTTATGTGTTTGCCTCTCCATCTATGGGACATAAAAATAGAGGAAAAAAGCAAGAAAATGCATTCCAAGATTTCCTAATTTTCCTTTTGTATTCATTTCTTGAAATTTTGGCATTTACTTTTAGAATGCATAAAAAATGTGCCCAAATCAAAATCCATACAAAGATAAAAATTCATCAAAAAGATTTCAGTCACATCCATATCAGGATTTAGGGTTTCAAAACACACCCATTTCTAATAATCATTTTAGCTTTATAGTCGCCTAGCAACTGAAGAAATAGAATTCATGTGGGAGGTAGCAAACCACTGCAGTTTACCTAGAAGCATTATGCTCCAATCTTTTGGCAAGATAGTTTCATTTCCCAATTTTTTTCATCAAGTCTTGACGCTAGAAAATTAGACTAGGCACATTCACTGGTCCAGTAAGTAAGAAGTAACAAAGTGTTCAATAGTGCAAAAAATGCCATAGAATAATTTTAAACAACCAAAATATGTATTGCCCTCTAACTCATGGAAAATGACTTATGCAAAATGAATTAGGGCAACATCTAGTCAAGTGTTGTAGAACCTGCTTGTGGTTGGGGTCTAAAATCTTGCAAGCTTGCCACTAATCTAGTAATAGACTGAACCAGTAATGCAGAGTCATTTTCATGAATAAAAAAATAATACATCTCGACAAGGAATACATCTGGAAGGAGAGGAACATCTAGGTAAATGATTTCTGGCAACCCCACATTGTAATAAGAGAAAGTATTTATGAAATGCATTAATACCTTGCAATATGGTAGCTTTGTTTGTAACATGAAACATGAATCCTCTGTAGCACAAACTGATCGCAAATAAAATATGGTAGCACCTTTTGAAGCAACCCAGCATACATGATGTTTAGTGATTTGAAACTTCCTTTCCATGCAAAGGTTGCAAAATGTGCAAGCATCATGATGCCACGCACCCGGCTCAGATCCATGTGTCCCTTGCAGAAAAATAGACAAAACATTAGCCAAGCATGCTTAATACATTGCCTTCTCACATATCATTAGACAAACTTTGGAAAATTATTGTTGAAAAAACAAAACCCCTAGCAAATCAGGCACAGACCAACCGCTGCAACGATAAATGCCTATTTTTTGCAATAAAACATATGAAAAATCCAAAACTTTGGCTTAGAAATGCATTGTCTCACTCACATGGTTCCCAAAGCACCAACTAATACACAGATTGTCGAGCCGAAAACATTAGTCTTCTGCCTATAAAAACAAGGACTAACAATTAGTATTAATAGTATTCTATTCATCTACTATCCCTAACACATTAACATACCACTTTACGATAACGCTAAGATTAAGTCTATTGCTAATCCTAATAATATTGGTAACATTATCTGTACTCATGTTACCCTTAGAATATTATTAATTTTACATTTCCTAATATTAATGGTAGCCTCTACATTATTTTTACTTCTTCTTTCATTATGATCATTTATTTATTTATTTACAACCAAATCCCAAGAAATCATTATAGGTTTTTCTCTAAACTTATTTAATTACTGAATACAATACAGTCAATTTGCACTCTGCCCATACCTTCTATAAAAATATGCCTACATACTCGTGTCAGTTCTGGATAGTTTAAGATCCCTGTTCCGCAGGAGAACTCAACTAATCCCTCTGCCTCCCTGACGTATGAAATGAATCAAAAAGTCACATCATTAACCTTGATCTAGTAAATTATTTATGACAGAACATGGTCACCGTATACTTTTCAAAACAACCGACAGTGATAGACTATTGAGGGAATATGTTTAAGAGTGGATGTTCCACTTCTGGCAGTAGTTACAGTGAATAGTTATAGACTTATAGTCATGGGTTTCTGCAAACTCTGCAACAAAGTGTTGTGCAAAAATCGCATGTAACAAACACAAAGAAAAACAAAAGATACCATGCATGGGTTATCTTCCAACAACAGAAACATGTGGCAATGACTTCAGCCACGGTTACATGAACCTCTCACCCCTGCCCAACTCAAGCAGACCGTTCTGCCCGTTGTGGCAAAGGTTGTTGCAAATGCTGTCAAGGTATGAGAATCAGATTTTCTGACTTTAGAAATACTGTTGACTGTACTGTCTTCAGATTTAAATGCTGTCCCTAGTAATTCGCCGTAATTTACGTTTAGTTTCCCATGTCGGTGGCCTAAAAAAAAGAGACCGTTGATTTAGACATACGTTTTCTTCTTGACACTTGAAATGAAGTGGCAATTCTAAGGTGGACTAGAAATAGATTGCCATGATTTTAGGCTTTATTATTATTATTATTATTTTATAGTCCACGAATACCAGGCAATCTGTTTTTGGGTCTACAGACAGCTTACAGTATATATGGGACTCCTCATACTCCCAAATCTGAGGGAGGCACCTAACTCGTGCTCCACATTATGAGGTGTACATACCTTACCCCCTGCAGGATTTGAACTTGTGACCTCTCTTTCAAGAGTACAAGTTCTCCACCATTAGGCCAACTCAGGCTTGAATTATAGAATGTAGTTGAATTTTGTCATGTACCTAACAAGCTCACTTATGTAAACCTTTTAAGTTTTTAAGCCACGCTTCTTTCTTGTTTCAGAAATGCATACTTTACTTTTACATCTAAATTTTAGGTTTATTTTGTATGTTGTAAATTTATAGTTATAATATTTGATTTAATTTATTTGGTATATAAAGTGAATTATTTTTTTTTATGATATAATTTAGTTTGCAATATAAGACTTTTATAAAGATTATTTTAGATTCTTCATAATAAATTTGGTTTATTGTTTCAATATTCTCATCAATTAGGATCAAGGTTAATTGTCAAATTGATTCTTACATTTCATTTTTTTTCCTAAAAAGGTGAAATTGTATGTTATGACCTAATTCTTATATAAGATTAGATGGCATGATGTGACTTAGTCTCCCAAATATAAAATTCTCCATGAATTAATGAAGCCCAAGTATCATTTATAGAAAGCGAGCAAACTAGAGAAAAATTAATAATTTGTATTTTTGTGTCATGCTATTAAACAATTTTAAATTGTGTTGACAACTATTTATTTTTTAATAAAATAATATTTTAGTACAAAGATAGATCATTGAATGTTGATTGTTGATTGATTTAGAATATGTGAATATTGTAATAAAAAGTGGAAGTTTTATATATCAAAAAATGTTAAAAATATATTTTTTAATTATTACTAATAAAAAGATTTACAATTATATTTTATAAATTTTTTTTACTTTCATTAACAAACTTCTAGAATATTATTAATTAAAAAATATACATTGTAATAATTACTTGAATAGTTTTAATTAAAATAATATTTTTTAAAGAAAATACTAAAAATAAAAGTCGAACTTGAATCGTTTGTCTTATATTGCATGTGATAAATTTATAACATTGAACTTCTTGCACTATCACATATTTTATCAAAGAATGGGAATATGTACATAGTGGAAATAAATGGAAACCAAACTCTTGTTGACTCAAACAAGGGCTACAAGCAACAAAATTCTTGTCAAAGACTGGCATAATAGTTTTGGTTTTGTTTAGTTTGTTTGCAGACACATAGAAAGTGTATGTGCATTTAAATCTATAAAATAAATTTAACTAATGAGGACATTTGTAACCCATGTGAACTCCACATTTTGTTGTATTGAATGGTTGTGAATGCAGTGAGAGAGGAGGATGATAATTCCAGTGGACATGGAAATTCCGTAAGGAGAATTGGTTACAAAGTGGAAGATGATGGTAGTATGAGATTGAAAGATGTGCAAGCGGATGGTGTCGTGTGAACAGTTCAGTAATGGGTAGATGAAATCATATGAAGAGTGGAAAATGGATGATGGGAATCTACATGGATAGATTGAATATGAAAATCTACATGGGGAGAGTTATAATGGACATGGAAAGTACAAAAGGAGAGGTTGTGATGATAATGTAAGATGACACAAAGATGATATTGAAATATGTGAAAAAATATGAATGAAGTGATTTGGGCATGTGGATGAGGTTGTGTGAATCGATTGGTAGAGGGTAGATGAAATAGGTAGTTGAAGAGTGAAAATTGGATAATGGGAATGCACATGGAAAGATGGAATATGTAAATCCATATGGGAAAATGGAAAGTGGTGATGGAAAATGCACTTTGGTAGGTTCAAAGAAACTTGTGTGGGAAACATGAATTTTTATAGGTAGATGGAAACTGCTAATGAAATTTGTACTTTGGAAATTTCGTATAAATGTTTATGGGAAATGGATAAAGAGTTGATTGCAGATGGTATTCCAAGTAGGTGAATGTCATCATGGATGGATAGAACATGGAAAAATAACATAGGTTACATTGTGGAGTTTTTCAAAATACTCAAAATTGCCCAAGTTATTCTCTTGCAAGTTTTTGGGGCTCATTTGGTTGGATCCATCCAACCCAATTTTATGAGGAAGTTGGATCCATCCAACCCACATTCACAAGGAAGTTAGAGCCATGTGACTCGCATTTGTGGGGAAGTTTAGACCATCTAACCCACTAAAGGTGTAGTTGCTATAGGAAGTTGTAGGAGGAAATTCCACATAGAAGCTCTACATAGAAGTTTCTTAAGGGCTCATTGCATAGAGAAAGTCCACATATCTAGATGTAATGATAAAAATATACATAACCTGATGTGATAGGAAGATCCTCATGTGAAATATGCATACAAGTCCCATAAATTTGTAGTAGCACATAATAGGCCCGATGAGATGTGAAAGACTATAAAGTTGCACTTGGGTTTAGTCTGACTAATAGGTTTATTAGACCTTATCCAACCCGCATAATGTTAACTTACCATTGGAAGTTTGGAAATGAATTTCCACAAGAAAATTCTAAAATTTAATTGATTTTTTCTAGAGAGCAACTTACTACCTAACATAATGAATAGTGGTGAGTAAATTGGGAATGAGAAATATTGATGAAAATTTAATACATGCACTATGGGAAAATAATTGTGAACTAAAATTATTACACATTCAATATTCATCATTGCTCAATAGGGGTCAAATGTTTTTCAGTACAATGTCTGTGGAAGAGGTGTGAATACATTTTAGTCTCCATTAGAAGTTTCTTGGCAGCAATAAATGTATGAATCTTCAAAGAATATCATGGAAAATTAATAGTGTAAGAAAGCAGAGCTTTTTTAGAGTTTTAGAGGTTGTGGAATGGCCGATATTTGTTAGTATGGAGGTCATAAAGGATAAACTGCCTGGTATTTGTTTTGTGTTATAAAATCCAAACAATAAACAAATAGAAAAATGAAAAACTAAAGTTGTATAGGAAGTGTTATTTTTGGAATGAATTGGAGAGGAGGGTAAAGAAGTAGAGAGGGGAGGATAGATAAAGAGAGAGAGGAGGGAAAATAAGTAGAGAGGGAAGGATAGAGAAAGAGAGAGAGGAGGGTAAAGGGATAGAGGGAGGTAGAGAGGGATAAGTGAGATAGAGATAGGGAGGGAGAGAGAGGTGGGATAGAAAGAAGTAGAGAACGAAAGAGAGAGCTAGAGAGAGAGAGGGGGAGGGAGGAGGAGGTAGAGAGGGATAGGGGAGATATAGAGAATTAGAGGGGAAGAGAGAGAGAGGTAGAGAGGAATAAGTGAGAGAGGGAGAGAAGTAGAGAGGGGAAGGAGAGAGTGAGAGAGAAATAGGTGGGATGGAGGGAGGGATAGGTAGAGAGGGATATGTGATATAGAGAGAAATAGAGAGGGAAGGAGAGAAAAAGAGGGAGAGATAAGGGGGAGGGAGGGAGCGAGGGAGAGGTAGAGAAGGATAGGTGAGATAAATCACTACTTTCTTCATGTCATCCACTGCTTTTCATGATCGTAAATAATGTGGGCTCAGCCTATTGGCATAAGTATTGCACCTCATTGGGGTGCAAGTGCTAGTTATTATATGGAGGAAGTGTTTGGTCATCACCGTCAATATCTTCTTCTCTAGTGGCACCTTGTTTAATGATCTACCAATTCATATGCCAATTTGAATCGTAATAACTCCTTGCCTGCCAACATTGAATCATAGCCACAGTATCACTCGCTAGCTTTTTGTTTTGTGTGCATTTTGCATTTTCCTTCCCCCACATTCTAGAGAAGATAATGACGTTGGTAGTGTTAGGGCGTGCTATGGTCATTTATTAAGTGGTCATTAGATGCTCATGAATACATATACAAAGTGCTTATTTTTTAGTATCTATTTGCCCCTGTGCTCTTGTCATCTCCACACCCCACAAATCCATCCATTATGCATGAAACTATAATGGGTATAATTTTTTTTTGTTAATTTTTGTTTTAGAAAGTCTTTCTTAGAGATTTCTTTTGAATGGGTATAATGGGCCATGCTAGTTTGTTGCTGGAATTACTGTAGGATTCATGCCAGTCCTCAACCTGTATGTTACCCAGTGCTTTTGCCATCGCTCTCGCTTTCTGCAGGCATTTATATGTTCAAATTTTTATTTTAAGTGAAAATAATGTTCATACGAAGGGTGCTTATGATTTCTCTACTGTCAATAAAAGGTTTAGGTAGATAGTTCGAAGAATAAATGATTATTTTGTAAATATGAAAATATATTTCTTTATTCTTTGAAACATATAAATAGTTTGCTACAACAAACGACATTATATAACCGAGAAGGATACTAAAACTAGGGTTTGAAAAGTGAGCATCTGCAAGCTATAAATATTTTTGAGGCTTCTCTTCTTCCTTTAAAAATTTTATGTCTTATAAATATTCGGCCTTGAAAGTTTTGCAGGCCATTAAGAAAAAGATATCGACAAGGGATTATGGAGGCTTTAACGATGTTTGTCTACAACATTTGCCAGTATTTTGAAAGCTCATCAATTGATGATAAAACATGCATCTTGTCAAGCTTAAAGAGATCTTGAACAAACACGTATCAACCAACCTTTGGACAAAACATAGTTGCTCTTTTTATGGTTTGAGATCTATATTTGAACTTAATTTTGAATTATGTAATTTTTGTTTTGTTTCTGATTTGTTTTTTACTGTAACATCCTATCTGTTAGACTGTTGTCCACACATGTTTTAATAGAAAGGTGCTTATTCTCATTTTTATAAACAACCATATTTAAATACATAAAATGCTGATTTGAACTTATTGTGCAGTGTAATTTTTTTGAATGGTGTGATGAACGTGAAGTCTCTGCCTCACAAAACCTTGACCCTAACACAGTCACGAAATCCTAATACCATCCTCAGCTCTCCTTAAAATAATCATAACCCGAATCCTATCCATAACATCTCTTGGTTGTGATTGGAGGATTAAGTGGAGTAATGAGTTATCAATCCTATATGTCTATGAAGCAGGGCTCTCTTACTCATATTATTTATTTAGAAAAATTCTTACAATATCTCATTATACAAAAAAGCTCTTACAATAACCAATATTTAGCTCTTGCTTATGTAATGAGAGTTTTGTATACAACCAAATAAACCCTTAAAAGACTGTGCCAATCTATTTGGTTGTTCACTATCTTATGAGCAACTATGAAGGCATTTTGATGATCATCTGTTGTAGCCCCTTGATTGTTCGGTACAGCTATTTTGCTTGTTTGCTCTGGTTGCTTGTGGACAATAACTGAAAGCCGACCATGAGGCAATGTTTGATTTCAGTCCAACTTATCATTACAAATCCATAAATATGGCAAATGATCATAAATCTCAATTGGGTTTTCCACCATGAATATTTCAGTTGCATTTTCTACTCCAAATTTCCTTTTTGTGGTGAGTCCAACCTTCATATTTCTGTTTCATTTGCCTTCTATTTAGGTCTAGATGGTAACATGTTGAAGAGTGCCTCAATTGATATGTATGTCACCATGCATAATGCCCAAATGGATTAAAAAAACTAAATTTAGTTTTCCTCTTCTATTTCAAAGAACAAAAATATTATTTATTTTGGTTTTTGTTAAATTCTTTTGTTCAATGATCTAAATATTCTATAATAAAAACCGGCTGAGTAATCCAATGAATATATATTTTTACCAGTTCAATACCCAAATGGATTTAGAATACAAAAACACAAATATTCTTTTCATTTTCTCAATATTCAAATAGATTTGGAATACTAAAATGCAAATATTCCAGGTTGGGAAGGAGTCTCAAAAGATGAGGTTGAGTGTTCATGAATTGTAAATCTCATTGGTTATTCTATTTACCTAACTAATTGCTTATGTATGCTATAAAATAATTGTCAAACCTAAATTAAAAAGTTTGGATCTTGTTGACATAGGTAACTTTGGTTAAAAAGGTCAATGAATCTTCCAAAAACACTCCAGGTCGCAAAGGACAAAGTTGACAAACAATATGTTTGTGCAATGATCAATGGGAGGTTTGTTTCTGATAGAGTTTCTTTTTGGTACATGATTTTGATTTCACACCGAAAATCACTCAACATATTAAAAACCTACTTCATTCATGAAATTGAATTTTGTTAATCATCAAAGGGGTTTTTGAAGTGTTTATAGATTGACCCCAAGACTGATTTATAGGGGATGAGCAAATACAATGGTGTAGAAAAAAAATGATTTATTTTTTGAAGAATTATGACCTATTCTAAACCTAGGGAAAATTTCTCTTCATCTTAGGAGTCAAATATTAGAGGTATATATGCCAACTATCTTGAATATGTTGTCCCTTTCAAGTGGAGGAGACCTAAATGAGAACTAAACCTTGAACATGGTGCCTAGTAATCTTGGACCACATATTTGTGAATATGATCACACTTGAATATACCTTGTCATAACAACACAATCTTATTCGTTTCATGAAATTAAAATTTTTGATGGTTGAAATTATTTTATTGGGGTATTTGAAATGTTTACTGATTAGTCCTTGGAGTCTTTGATAGAGGATTACATAATTAGTGTACGAGATGGTGTGTTCTGGAAAGAATTAAGACCTAGAGTAGGCATAGAAAAATGTGTTGCATTCTAGAAATCATTATGACTGCAGCCATTCCACAAACTATGACAATCAACAATTTACCTCCACAATACCCTGCCTCAATCACTATCCACATAACAATGCATTGAAAGAAATTTTAGATATATCACAATCAACAATAAAACAAAACTGATTCATTTAGCTAGACCTGGAAGATGTTGAGATGCCAAGTTCAAATTTCTGCCTGTTCAATCATAATCTCTGTAAATCCATTGATTCTGTTTATAGCAATGTACGTATCCATTCATTCTATTTATAATTTCTCAATTTTTAGATAGATAGTTTGCATTTTATATACCATTCATTAATGAGCTATATATATAATTACAGGGAACAAATCCAATACTCTATCATTAGTGATGGAGATCCAATTAAAAGTTTATACGGTTCCATGTCTTTCCATGACAAAGAATGAAATTCATGAAATAAGCAAATTGTATGCGATGGAGATTCTTTGAGTTTGAGTTTGAGCATCAATCATGTTGACAACTCTATAATCATGAAATATAGCCATCAAAGATTTCTTGATGTGGGAAAATGTAAAAGAAAAACTTCTTTTAACAAAGATTGTGCAACCAATCAATAATTCTAAAAACACTAGAGAAATTTGGCATATTTGGATGCGATGCATGGTTTTTTTTTGTACACTCGTATATAGAGTACTAGGGTTGGAGATATTATCATAATATTTTAAGGTACAAATATATTGTCAAAATATCTCGAACACTATATTGACTCATATGATCTTTTATAGAGTTTGATTATATTCCTGATTCAGAGGTTTTACCAATTGACCTCGTGTACTACACAAATGTATGCAAAAACTAAACCAAAATATTGCCTAATTGACCTTCCACACTTCTTCAGCATACCCATTGCACACTAAGGTGCGATTGCTAGTTTATGTCTTCTTTTGAACTTTTTTTCATGTTTCAAAGGTATCTTTAAACATTTCAATAATCAAACTATCTTAAACAGTGTATAATTTGTGTTCTTTTAAGTTAATACCATTGACTGTACTGTGTTTTATTGGTTCTTTTTATCCTCTTTTAGATTTTCTCTTTGTTTCAGCGGTTTATGTGTTTCAACATTGTTTTGGTATGTAATTTTTGTATAATTTTAAGGTGTGTAGCAGGAGGCTGCCAGACCCACCTGTGTTATTAGTTCCTGCCGGGAACTATAGCGGAGGCTGCAAACTTTAAACAGTGATTAATCTGTTTTCATTCGGCCAATCAAATCATTGTAATTTCTTCCCACAGATTTATTTTGGATTGAGCTTATTAGCAAGTTGCAAACGTTTTAACCAAAATTTTCATGGAGAATGCTTTGGCCGCTTTTGATTGGAGCTGCAGATGGAGGGCAGGTGCAGTTGCAGCTACCTAGGCAAGAGAACGCACGATTTTGCAAGGATACTCCTGTACATTGTCAGATGGGTTGAACAGCTGGCGATTAAGCAGTTAAGGTGCGTTGTCTATCCTTCCACATTTTGCATACATGCCTGCATCCATGCAGGGACAGATGGCCTCCATGCCTTAGAAAATCTGATGCTTCCTGTTACATCAAACTCATCCTCGTCTCCTGGCACTATGGGTGGTTCTTCGAATACTCAGATTTGGGCTTTTCAATCTGGTTCAGGTGGTTCCATGTATGGCATGGCTTCTGCTTCAGGGGTTCCTTCTGGTCCTAGTAACCCAGCTTCTGTAGCCAGTCCTAGTGGTATGCCTCTAACATCAGCGTTGTCCAGTGGCATGATAATGCCCAGAATCAATCTTTCTGGCATAGCTGTGTTTTCTGATGATTATATAGAATTAGCAATTTAGTTTTACTGGATATTGTGGTTCTTTGCCTATGTGCTTTTACAAACTTTGAGGTTGCCAAGGGAAGGAAATTTCTCGCACCAACACTTGCACCAGTTTCTTTACGGACACCTAAACAATCCCCATTACCACCGCCGTCATCGTCTGCTTTACAATCAATAGGAAATGCAGAAAGCATGCCTGAAAACTCAATGGGTAAGAGCTCAGAAACCAGATTTTAGGAATATTTTACAGAGTGTATTTTTTCAGACAATTTAAGCTTAAAGGGAACATCTTAGCGAACCTCTTGTTGATTGGCAATGTTTTTTTATTATCTTCAGGTGAAGATTTTTCCTAAATTAGAAAATGTGGGTTTGATTTGATTATCTGATGATAGTGAAATGTGTTGTCTTAAGAAACAATGACAGAAGGTAGCCTTGCACCAATGGATATGCTTGACGAATCTCACCATACCAACGACGGGCTACTGTTGACAATCATCATGGGGCCAGTTGCTGCTGGGTTGATCATGATTTCTTCAATTTGTACCACCATGAAAATTATGGCACATAACATGAAAATTACAGGTCACTTCAAACTCAGTATTAACCAAGATCTAATTACCTATAGATTTGTTGTTCTTTTCTGAACACAGACCACTTCAAACTCAGTATTAACCAAGATCTAATCACCTATAGATGTGTCGTTCTTTTCTGAACACAGACCATTTCAAAATATTATAGGAAAGGTCGAGGTATAGGGTTAAGAGTGTTACATCTCCTGATCATGTGAAGAATGAAAGGACAACATTATATGCAAGACAAGATAACATTATTTAAAATAATTTTTTTACAGTTTTTAAATAATATTGGTCCAATATCCTTTAACATGTTGGCCATTCGGATATCCACTGGCAGATGAATTTATTAAAGCTTTTTCCTCATAATTTTGATCTAATACTTACCTTGTCAATTACTGGATAAGGTTTCAGACAACAACCTAACAAAGATCTTTAGTGGGGTTTCTTCATTTCTTTAGTAAGGTTTCTTCATATTAAATAAGATTTTTAGTAAATATTTTCATTGACATTTTACTTTTTTTCATTCCTGAAAACATATTGTACATGTCTGTAGTATTGGTTTTCATCCTTCTAAATTTTGATGTTAGTTATGTGGGCCATGCCTGTGGATGTGGACTAAGCAAATTCTAAATATAGTGGTCTACCCCACATACCGGGGTTGAACACAGGCTGGAACTGGACCAGGATCGGTACCCAGTTTGGGTCTCGTTAGGATTTAGAGTTTTCACATTGCATTGAGTGTAGACTTTCCCAAATCAGGTATAATTTTTTATATACTTCTACAGTATTTTAATCATTCTTCTCAACCATGGCCAATCCTCTTCAAATGTTATTATTTGCTTAGGGTTTGTTGTTTTATTAGTTCCTTTTAAAAACTTAATTCCTGATCTCTGCTATGTTTCTTTTCAGAGGTGAACAGGTTAGTGGCTCAGGCTCTAAGCTACAGGTCTGTAATTCCATGTTGGTTGCCTGGTGCTCTTGTAGAGGTAGGAGGTAATAAGTTTCTATTTTCTTTTCTTTTAATTTTTAATTTGTTCTTTTTGAAACAGTGACCTGTATAATCCTATATCTATAACACATATACTTCTATAAACTGCCCAAGTTGTTGGACTTTACCTTTGAATTTTCCGTGCAATGTTTAGAATCTATTGAATACATAACATAATACATCAAGCTTAGTCATCACACCATCTACTTTAGTTGTTGTAGTGCATTGATTAGTGAATCTTGTTGGCAATCAAATTGCAATTAGCAGCAGCAATGATTTGTGCTTCTTGATACACCTTCAATTGCGCAAGCTCTACCTTTGTCAAGCCTGTTGGTTCTAGAGGTGCATTGAAATGTCCTACCAACATTTTCCCTAGATGTAACCGATTGCTTTGCCCTCAAGGAAATTTAACAAATGAAATTTCCTACTGCCACAACTAAGAAGCTCCTCAATGTGTGTTCAAAATTGGGGAAATGAATTTTGCGTTCAAAACCAATGCTCCTCCCTTTGAATATGCTCAATGTTTAGTTTTCCAATTCTAAAACTTGAAGCCCAGCCTTCGAATTGGAACTGTTGGGGATGACCCTATTGATTTGTCAAGTCATATAGTCAACATTAGTAATCAATCCCTCAGTGTCAAGAATCATTTGACGATATCACTCTTTGAAATCATCTTCATTTCATACTTGATCTCTACCAAAAATTTTGTAGTCTTAGCTTAATTTCAATTGGCATTTTCAACTGTTGTGGTCCAGCCTAATCCTCTGTCCAGGTCAGTGCTATGTTGTATGATCTTACATGTAATCCTTGAGGCACCTGTGTGTCCCAATAAACAAATAAACAAGTTATTCCACCATCCCACAAATTTGTCACCTTGCATTTGTAGTTAAGCAATTGAATAGCAGTTCCCATTGAATAAGGACTTAGTTGTCACATGTTTTGAGATGCTTCTAACTATTAAACAAAATGGGTTCAAAAGGAATATACATAATCACAAATGCAATAAGGAAGCAACCTAACCTAACAAACTTTCTCCACAAAGCTGCATTCAATTAATGCTTTAGAATAAATCTACATTTAGTTGTAGGATATAACACAGAATTTATTTATGGTCTAGCATAACATCTTATCATCGGTAGTCCGGGCATCAGAATGTGTTCCAAACCAAACAACTATACACAAAAAAGGGGAAAAGTTTTATATAGATCCCTGTCAACCTCCCACAACCAAGATGGCCCTTTTTCCAACTTCAAAAACCTTTCAAAATCTAGCTTCTACCAAAAATAGATTGACTTTAGTAGTTTGTTGATAAATAGTTTGCTGCTAGAGGTGAGTTGACCATTGGCAAACACACAATTCACTTCTTATGGAAGTAGTGAATATGTCAAAACTTGTTTTTCCAAGGACATATAATGTCACCTAATTATTCCTTCTGTGTTTCTACTTTGCTACTATACCATATTTAGAACATTTGTTCATCAGCACAATTTTTCCTCTTATAATTTCTATTATACTCTAATGATGTTGATTAGAGCTTGTGATAAATGGCTTTATTGTTAGTTTCTATTTACAATAATATTGGATAAG